>APFE031660785.1:71653-173754 GCA_000404065.3 Pinus taeda
GTGATGCGTATGTACATGTTCCAAAGGAGAAACGAACCAAGTTGGATAGTAAATATGAAAAGTGCATCTTTATTGGGTATAAGGATGGTTTAAAGGGTTATACGATTTGGAACCCAGTCACATGGAAGGTTGTGTACAGTCGAGATGTGGTGTTAAGAGAGGTGAAAGGTGTTATCAAACATGAAGTCCAACCAAAGGAACCTGTGAAGATAGAGTTTGAACTAAAGGAGGAAGAATCAGACTCTGTAGCAGAGGAGGAATCAGAAGATGAAGAGCCACAAACTCCGGCTGTGAGAAGATCAGCTCGAGAAAGAAGGCAGCCAGAAAGGTATAGTCCATCTGCTTTCTGTTCAAACTTTGCTTTGTCTGTTACTGATGATGATCCCAGAACTGTGAAGGAAGCAGTGGAATCAGAGGATGGAAAACTCTGGAAAGAGGCCATGGTTGATGAAATGGCATCTTTGCACAAAAATGAGGCTTGGGATCTGGTGGAGTTGCCGGCTGGAAGGAAACCCATTGGCAGCAAATGGGTGTTCAAGAAGAAGACAAATGCAGAAGGGAAGGTGGAGAAATACAAAGCTCGGTTGGTAGCAAAAGGTTATTCCCAGGTGCCGGGAATTGATTTTTGGTGATATTTTTTCTCCTGTTGCCAAGGTAACTTCTATTAGATTACTTTTATCTGTTGTTGCTGCTTTTGATTTTGAGGTAGAACAGATGGATGTGAAGACAACATTTCTTCACGGGGATTTGGAAGAGGAAATCTACATGAAGCAACCTAAAGGCTTTGCGGTAAGGGTAAGAAAGAACTGGTATGCAAGTTAAAGAAGTCTCTGTATGGGTTAAAACAGTCACCAAGGATGTGGTATCAAAAATTTGATACATTTACAGGGACTTGGCTTCACCAAAAGCAAAGTAGATCACTGTGTGTATTTTAAATTAATTGGTGACCGTGTTATTTATTGGTCTTGTATGTGGATGATATGTTGTTGGTTGGAAATGACAAAGAAATTATCCAGGATTTGAAGACCCAATTGTCCTCCAAATTCGATGTGAAAGATCTCGGTGCTGCAAACTATAATTTTGGGCATGGAAATTAAACGAGATCGGGCAAAGAGGAAGCTTTGGTTAAACCAGAGGAAGTATGTCGAGACAATATTGCAGAGGTTTAATATGCAGGATAGTAAAACAGTGAAGGTTCCTATTCCTGTAGGTGTGAGGTTATCTGCTGAACAGTGTCCCAAGACACAAGAAGAGGAAGAGGACATGTCCCGTGTTCATATGCAAGTGCAGTTGGTAGCCTGATGTATGCAAGTCTGTACTAGACCAAACATTGCACATGCAGTGGGAGTATTGAGCAGGTTTATGTCAAAACCAGAGAAGGAGCACTGGACAGCAGTGAAGCGGGTTTTCAGGTATTTGCGTGGCACTAGTGATTATGGTTTGTGCTACCAAGGAAGACCAGGATTGGACATAGTGTTGGATATCTGTGGCTTTGTTGATGCAGACTGGGCTGGATATCTGGATCATAGAAGATCTACAAGTGGGTATGTGTTTAACCTATTTGGAGGTGCTATTAGTTGGATGAGTAAGAAACAATCTGTATTGGCACTATCAACTATAGGGGCAGAATACATGGCAGCCACTCATGCAAGCAAGGAAGCAGTTTGGTTGCAGAGATTGTGTTCAAGTATGGGGTTAGTACAGGGAGCTATAAGGATATACTGTGACAGCCAAAGTGCAACTTTCTTGGCAAAGAACCCTGCTTATCATTCAAAGACAAAGCACATTGATGTTCAGTATCACTTTGTGAGGGATATGATAGAAGACAAAAAGGCGTTGCTGGTAAAGGTGGACACTTTGAAAAATACTGCAGATGCATTGACAAAATATGTGAGCTCTGAGAAGTTCTCTTGGTGTAGAGAAACAATGGGCGTTTCAGGGCTGGAAAAATGACTAAGCTCTCCTGTGGCCCCCCTGTGGAAAGAAAACAACAAGTGGGAGATTGTTGGGTTGTGTTATATTCTTTCCACATAGTTAACAGGGGGTTTGAGGGGTACCCGTAACCCCACTTTATGGGGTCCGGGGCAGCGGCCCATAAAATTTTGGTTTTGGACCCTATGTTAGGTTGGGTGGACCCACCTATGGTTTTTGCATGATTTTCACACATGTTTTCTAGATGTGATGGTTTTTTGGTCCATGGTTTTGGACGCGATGGTTTTCGGTCCATGGTATTGGATGCTTCGGCATGTATAAATATGTATTGTAACATTGAAAGGAACATTATGAAAAATCAAGCTAGTAGTCCCGGTTTTGGGATCCAGTGGGAAATCTCTGTGTATATGTGTTATGCTCTCACATTTTTATTTTTCATGTGATTTAGAATTCGTATGCAGGTAATTTATGTACGGGGTTAAAACCTACAGCTAGTGGTTCAATTATGAGGTGGATAGCCTGTGGTTGAGAAGATGGACTTCATTGGAAAAAGGTTTTGTGTGGTTGACCCATAACCATAATGAACGAAGAGCCAAGGAAAGAGATACCTTGTAATGTTGGTGGTCCAACTGTGAGGTGGACAGTGTGTGGCTGAGAAAATAGACTTCGTTGGAAAATGGTTTTGTGTGGTTGACCCATAACCATAATGAACGAGGGTTCGAGGGTAGAGATACCCTATAATAAACCTCATGATCATTTTTTAATCTATCTGGTATAGATTTGGTGGCTGATCTTTGTAAATTCTCACCATCCAATGAGATGTTTTAAAATTTTCTGCTAAGTACTCAAATTTTACATTTTTTATTCCTATTGTTGTGACTTGATATTCCCACCAAAAAATTAGATTGGGAGAGGTATTTTTTTGTATCTAGAAGCATGCTTCAAAATAGATAGCAAAGATAGCCCTAAGGGCCCAATCAAAATTTCCCTTGACAATAAAGGCAATCGAATAATTAATACGCGTTATCATTTCCCTTCTTGGATCCATTCTTGGGGATTACGAGAGACTTGACTTGAGATAGTCGTACAAGATGCTCGCTTTGTTTGGATTGATAATAAGAATACTAGCCCATGCCAACTACAAGAATATTTTTCCAACTAAATGGGTTAGAAAGTAAAATGTAGCGAAATTCCATAACCAAGTAACTCTTCAATTGTTTTAGATCTTGATATGCAACTCGAGATGTCTGGCTAGCCATAAGGAATGTACTGAAGAGGACCATCGCTGAGATCAAGATGGATAAAATAATGAAGATTAGAACATGAAGGATATATTTAATTGCAAACGAATTTTCGTTTGTCAAAAACCCATCAAGGAATGGGACAATAATGAAAAAATGAATTGCTCGACATAGGCATGATTTGTACAAAAGTCGTGCTGAAGAAACTTTGGATCTTTTAACTTATGAAAAGGAGGAATTTCTTTTCTTTTATTCAATGGCTTTCATGTCTCAGAGTGTCAAAGGATAGGAGATGAACAGGCTCAGCTACAACATGGATATGATGCGATGTGAAATCTTCTCAAAGTTAGAAAATAATTGGCTCTTCGGCTATGGTGACAATAATCTATAGATTCCGCAGTTGTTATAGGATCTTTTCGGAAGTCCGATCAAGTCAATGACATTAGGAAACAAGAAAGTCACCGTAGAAGGTTCTTTAAGAGGCATAGTGTGCATTATGAACATCGATGATAGTTATATGAGAGGAATGATAGTCGTGAGGGCATTGATGTTAGATGCTCTATGATGATGTTATATGAGAGGAATAATAGTCGTGAGGGCTTACTTGGAAGATGCTCTTAGGCGAAAGTCTGGGAACCTCAAGGTTGGGCATTGATGTTAGAAGGAGGAGAGGTAACGGTAGTCACCACCAACAACAACAATCACAATAGGTGATAGGTGCACTCTCTAGTAGAAGTAAATGGCTTGAAGCCTCCTGTTCACCCTACTGCTTATGCTAAGTTTGGTAGTAATAATCCTACCATAATACACAGCAAAACCGCTTCACATTTTTCCTATGACGAGGCTAAAGTGGAGTCCGATTCCAACGAAGCAAGAATGAAAATTAAAACACATTCCCAATAAGTACAATTATCAGATGCTTCTATCAATGTTGGACCAACATTGTATCAAGTGTAATGAGCGCATCACAACCCCAAGCGAGCCATTTTCGGCTTACGATTTTGTGCATTTTCCAATTGATTTAAAAAACAAATGCAATCTGGGTTATGCATTTGTCAATATGACCATGTCTAAGGCCATTTGAAAACTATACAAGGCCTTCCACAAATAGCCATGGGAAGCATTCCATTTAAAATATCTCTGAAGTAACTTATGCCAGAGTTTAGGGTCGAGTTGCGCTGGAAGATCATTTTCAAAACTGTAAGTTTTCTTGTGATACAGATGAGTATTTTCCTTTAGTATTCTCTCCTCCTCATAATGGGGTGCAACTCTCAACTGCTATGGTCATGGGCAGTCACATTGCTTCTCACACAACCAATAACAAAAATACCAACAATCTTGAAGAAGGAAGAGATTCAAAGGCTCCCATTGTTGCCTCTGCTGAGGTTGCTGCCAACAACAAGTATCACATACCAACAAAAACAATGTTTATCGTAATAGATCACGTTTTCTCACCTCCATTGACAATAAAAAGCATAATTGGAACCATCTTATCCTTTGGTCTTAGAACGTAGAAAGTGAAGTTGCTGAAGGTGAGCAATGATGCCATGCCCCTTTTGAATGTATTGAAGGCTTGTAACAGGGCTGCTCTGGAAAAATTCTTTCACGTAGGTGGGCAGTTTCCAGAATCCTCACCATGCGAGAGGGAAAGCACAAAGCTGCAATGTGAGAGGTGAAACATATAGATGGCAAGGGGACCTTTGGCCAGATGTTTGCCCTTATGAAAACCTAGCTCCGATATCACTGATCCAGATCTTGGGGACTAAGATCTGGAACCAAGAAGAAGAAGCAAAGGACCCTGTGTGAGAAAATCGTTAAATAAAACGTGAATTGAATACATCCCATAAAATGAAAAGAGAGAACAAAATGCACCATAAAACCCCATTTCTTTATTAACATAGAAATGTTCTTACAACTATATTGTGTGGACCCATCTGTCCTCTTACAAAAAGAGGCTTGTTATTTATAACATTTTTTAGTTATATTACCATGGGTAAATACCATGGGAAGATTTCCATTCAAATCATTACCATGGGTGGATGTCCATTCAGATCACTTATTGAATTGTAGGGCTTTAAACAAAGGGGATATTTTCTTGTCTAAGATGAGCAGAACAATTTCAAAGGCATTATTCTGAATATCTACATAGAATAATTTATGCAAAGGAAAACATTATCCTACCACCAGATCATAAGTTTAGAAATCAGTAGAAGAAACAAATTGATCAAAAAATTGAAAATAGAGGCCCTCCCCTAATTATGGGTATAGGTGATTGGCTTAAGTATGAAGATGTTGAATCGAAGGCTTGGGAGGATTTGTTTTTATCAGGGTGATTCAATTGAAGAACGAGAACAAGTTGTAGTTAATATGCCAAAAGGAATGAAAAGGAAATATATATCTTATGAGATCCCTTATATGAAGGACCTATTAATAGCTCACCTATTATATCCTATCCACATTTTAGAAAATGTCGCAGATTCTATATTTTGACATATATCAGGAAAAGAGAAGGAAACATTGTCTTCAAGGAGAGATGTTGCCCTTTCACATGCCAAATTTGGTAGAAGACATTTGTGGCCAAAAAGGGAAAATGAAACACATGCAGAAGCTCCATGGATTTTGAAAAAAAAGGGCTAGACCAACTAAAAAATGTCATATGTTCAATGAGGACACCTACTAGATATGGGTCATCATTGGAAATGGCTTTTACAGTTGATGGACATCTCACAAGATTTCAACACACGTTTTTCATAATTTCAGGAAGGTATTATCATCATTTAACTTTTACTGGTAACATTGATTAAGTCAAAAATATATTTTGATATTCTGTTGTGTGAGAAACAGTTATGAATAAACTTTGAGAAATTTTTTTGATAACATATCATGCCATTGGAAATTAGGGGGGATTCATGTCTTATTGTTGACTTAAGGAATTCCATAAGTTTATTTTCAACATTTGCAAGGCATGTGATATGAAATATTTGTGTGTGAGAGACATAAGGATATTATAATTATTTTTAATTTTTGACTAAAGGTTCATATTAATTTGCTATTCTTATACTAGGTGGGTGACCTCCAAGGAGATCCATGACTGTGAAGTACCAAAAGGGAAGAAGGAAAGTGCAGAAATGATATGTGTGTTTGAGAAGGAGCTCCCTACAAGTTTCATGGACCTACAAGTTCATTTAATTATACACCTAATCAATGGAATTGAATTTGCAAATGTCGTTTCAACGAGGTAGATGTTTCTCTTTGAGAGTGTTATGAAACCAGCTCACAAAATAGAAGAAGAGATAGATCAACGACTTCAAAATTAGCCTCTTTGAGGGGGAAACATCCTTTACATTACACAAATGAACGATTCTTGGATGACACAAATGACAAGACCTCCTTTCTATATATAGGATTCTAAGGGGTCATAATATAATCATAGCCTAGAGAACAATAATATTGTAAGGGCACAACAATAAGAATACTAGGATTCTATGGGGCATAATAATAATAATATGGGGACTGCATGGGCACAAAAATACAATAAGGGGGTTGCACTAATGACAATAAGGGACTACACTAGTAGTATAGGGACCTAACATGCTCCTATCCTTCAAAAAAATGTTGTCCTCAATGCTTGAGTAGTTTTGGATGCTTTTGTATAAAATTATCATCCTCCCATGTCTAATGTTCAGCGGGTAAGTTCTTCCACTTGATGAGATACTCTAAAATTGATCGATTTTTTAGTTTTTGGGTTCTTGTTTTCATGACTGCTTCAGGTTCAAATATGATTCTTCCTTCCTTGTCAAGTTCCATCAATATTGTTTAAACTGGGAGCTTATCAGCTATAACTTTCTTTAAGCTTGAAACATGGAAAATTGGGTGCACTCGGGAAGATGTAGGAAGATCCAATTTGTATGCCATAGTACCAATATTTTGCAACACCTTGTAAGGACCATAGTATTTTGGTAATAATCACTACAAGAAAAAAAGACATTTGTGAGGGGTGAAAATGTCACCATAAGCTCATTGGTGATGGTCAAAAGAGCATTTGTCGCCAAAAATTGAATGTCACCAAAGGTGGTGTCGCCAAAAGTATAGGTGTTGTAGTGAAATACAAAGTCTGTCACCAATAATGATTTATAATGACAGATAGCAACTGTCACCATTTCATATGAGCAATGGTGACAGACCATAGCCTTCGTCAGCAAAAACTGAACGTCACCAAAGGTGGCATCGGCAAAAGTATAGGTGTTGTCGTGACATTCAAAGTTCATCACCATTTATAATGATAGATAGCAACTATCACCATTGCATATGAGTAATGGTGACAGACCATAGCCTTGGTCACCAAAAAAAGAACGTTACCAAAGGTGGCGTCACCAAAAGTATAAGTGTTATGGTGACGTTCAAGGTCCATCACAAATATTGATTATAATGATGGATAGCGACCATCACCATTTCATATGAACAACAATGATTTATTGTGATGGATCTTTAATGGCCATCACTATTGGTGCATATATATTGTGACGTTCGTTGACCGTCACCAAAAGTAGCATTGTTAGAAGTATAGGTGTTGTGGTGACATCCAAGGTCCATCACGAATGATGACTATAATGATGGACAATGAGCGTCACCATTTCATATCAACAACAACGATTTATGGTTATAGACCTTTGAGGGTCGTCATTATTGATGCGTATATATGATGGCATTCATTGACCATCACCATTTCATATTTTTGGTGAGGTTTGAAAAATGTCATCAAAGCTCATTGGTGATGGTCAAAAAAGCCTCCATCACCAAAAACTAATTGTCGCCATTGCATATGGATGTCAGGGCACGATGGAATCGAACCACCAACCTCCTGCTTGTAAAGCAGGTGCTCTTCTATTGAGTTAGCACCCTTTAAAGAATTTTACTTTTAAAAATTAGACCTTGAAACTTCATAAATTGTAAATTCTAAAACTTTCAATAAATTAAAGTCTCAGCAATATTTTACTAAACAAGCAAAGCAACATCGAAGCTGCAGGTCCCTACCTAATGGTTATTGAAGTTATCAATAGTTGGTGGAGGGAAAAATAGTTTTGTATAAGAGAATAAATATGTTTAGTTGAATACTCAATTATAAGTGAAACTCTAAAGACATTTATAACCTATAAATGACCTATAACTAGCAAATGCACCAAATATTGCAAAAGAAAATGTCATAAGTGGATAGCATATGGAAGAAGAGGAGGCAGGGAGTTGGAACCCTTGTACATCTTGGCATGCCTTAGCACTTGGCACATCTTATCTTGTTTGACATGTCTCTGTACTATTTGGCACATGTTAGCATGCCCTATCATTCCCTAACACACCTTGGTAGTCATGACCTTACAACTAGCAATACATTTTTCCATGACTTGGGAACCTTACATTCACTAAAACACCTTGGCACTCCTTAGTTGTCATTCCCTCTGTTACCCTCCATAATGTCCCAGGCTGATGACGAGATTTATGAAGGTAACCACAGACCAAGATTTTAGTTTGGTAGCTAGCCCTCCCAAACCAGACAAGGCTTTCTCTATGAAGCCATAACTAAGAGATGACTAGAATGTAAAGGATTTTAGGCTAGATAGCTAGGATCAAGTGGGTTTTTGGAAAATTTAGGGACTTGGAGCTCTGTCCATCGATGTCTTGTCTGGTAGGGAATTTTTCAAGCAGGCAGGGACTTGGAACTCTATCTAGGATAAATCACCTAACATGCATGACAAAATTTCCCTAGAATAGAGTACCTCCTACCTAGAGGAGTGTCCCCTACTCAAAATATAGAACCCTTCTCTGCTATGCACTTTTCTTAAAGATAAATCTCTACATAAATTAGTACTGAGAAAAACACCTAAATTAAGAAAAGTAAGCATCTAAGTCAAACTATAAAAGTATACTAAATATGGCTCTATATAAGTTTGGGAAACACTAGACAAGCATGCTTGCATACAACAAACAAAAGAAGGGTTCCTAGTTCGAGTGGGAGCAATGGTGGATAAACTCGCAGGAAAGAACTGGAAACCCAAAAACAATGCATATACCCTGACGCTGCAAAACCTGAATTGACACTTACTTGGGTTCACCCGACTCTTGCTTATTGTCCTTGTCCGGGGCGTGCTCCCAGGTAACCTCCACTCCATCCTCGACCTCCATTGAATTTCCTCCCGGAGGAAGCTTGAGATACAGAATGTTTGCAAAAGTGTTAGCTGGCTTACCTTCCATGGTATTCTCCTGAGAAGAGGCCCGCATAGTTCTTTCCATGTCCTGAGAATCCCCTTCCCTCCCCTCGGAAGGAGCATTTGGGATATCTTCCTCCAGCCTGCTCTGTGACGAATTGACCGTTGGAGAAGGCGATTGCTCCTGAGAAGCTACCTCCGGGCTGACGATCTCCTAATCTCCCTCTGAGAAGATGACAGTAACCAAAGCTGAGATTAGCAGTTTGTTTAACCTGCTTTTAAATTTGAATCTGGTTGATTGCACCGAGTTATTAGTTGAGGGACCAGACTCTTCAGAGGTTGGCAAAGGAGGCGAGGCTATGGAAAGCGGTGATATGCGACGCGGAGTAGGGCTACCTCGTCCTCCTGACCCTCCCCAGAGACCCGAGTTGCACCCTCTTCTGGGAATTCCCCTTAGAAGAGGAGCCATATGCATATACTGATACGTGACAAAAAAGCCTGAAGACAGGGGGTGATAAGACAAAGACTGAAAGCTGGTGGGAGCCCAGAATGAAGACCAGACAGAAAAGGGCAAAATACAAACTTTGAGCCCACCAGCAAAGGATTCGACAATAAGACAATGCTTATCCGCCGCTGTGTGAGTCCAACTCTCAATCCAGGCGACTACATCAGGAAGGGGAACTGAAAATGAAACACAGACAGGTCTGGGAAGCCAGACATGAAAGGAGAAGGCAGAATTGGATTTCTTACCGACTGCTTCGAACCGTCTCAGGGAATTCCAAGGCAGATTTTCCTGAGGACAAGGCAGCTTCTCCCGAGATCCAGACGACTAGAGATAGCCCCTGCAACATACCTCGAGCGCATACGAGCAAGAAACAACAACTTCCTCTGATAGCGGGCAGTCATTCTGCAACCATAAAAGGACTAGGGTGAATGTCCATTGAACCTGACTGGCCATCCGAATATCTCCTGTTTGCGTACCTTGGGACTGCGTTTGTAATAAATGGCATTGAACCCCTTTCATGTTGCCTTGATAAATAGACATAGGATCGCGCTTGTCCACCTGCCAGCTGCCGGCTACGCATAGCTGCCTCATAAATTCCATTAAACACTAATAAGTTCACCTGCATCCGGGTGATTTGGGCATACTTTATTATTGTTTAGGAATTTTAGTATATAAAATGTAAGGTAGCATGTTGCGTCTTTATGTCACAGGCTAAAGATGTAAAGAAATACATAAAATATTAAATAGCATGGTATAAGTCGATTGTAGATTCTTTTGAAACACAAATGGAATTCTCCTTATGTAGGTTCTAATTTAGTGGGTATAACTTTAAATAAGAAATTGATAGTTGTGGGGTTGGAATTGTCTCACAATTCATGAAAAGTTCCAAACTTGTTCATTAGAAAGAAGCATAGCGAGTCATCAGGTTTATGGAAGGGAAAACCCTATTTTTAGGAAGATAACTTGAACTTAGTTAGGCATATTATTTCTTGTCTTCTTGTACGTGTGTGATTTGAAAAGATAAACACATCCAAAGACTCAATAAAAACTCTGGAACATTTAGAGATGTGAAGCACTTCTGAGAAAACCCATCGCTTAATGACAATTGAGAGAGGAATATTTCGAAGGATTCTATCTTGAACTCAGTCATAAAAAGGAAGTTGGGGTATCTAGCATCTTTAAAACAAACTGACTCCAACCATAATGTGAAATGCAAGTTAACTAGGAAACCTCTTTCCCACTTTGTAGTATTGTTACCTCTTGAATTCCAAAAGGTATCTGGCTACTTAGATCCACAAAACTTGTGCCAGGTAAACTCTGCATGATACAATTGTGACATGCAAACTTGACACACGCTCTAGTTTCCCTCTAAAAAAGCGTAAGTCAAAATATTGTGACAATATTAACTGTAATTTGATCATACACTATTGAGGTATTGCATGGAATAAACATTATACTATCAATTCATTAATGAAGAAATCAAAATAAATGAATTTATTATTGCTATAATAGCGCCACTCTTGGGATTCTCTGATAAAGCACCTAACTTGCATGGCAAAAGCTTCCTAGAATAGAGTACCTCCTACCTAGAAGTGTGTCCCCTGCTCAAAATATAGAACCCTTCTCTACTATGAACTTTTCTTAAAGATAAATCTATGCATAAAATAGAACTAAGAAAAATACCTAAATTAAGAAAAGTGAGAATCTAAGTCAAACTATAAAAGCATACTAAATATGGCTCTATCTATGTTTGGGAAACACTAAACAAGCATGATTTCATACAACAACCACAAGATGCCTAAAATCGATGCACTTCTTTAATCACTGCTACACCCTCATAGGAAAACTATAATATACAACATGTATCCCAAGGATGCATGCATCTACTGAAGGTGCAAACCGAAATGATCTACTGAGATGAAGTATTGTTGAAGGAGAAACACCTTCAAAAGAACATATAGAGTCTAAATGGAAACTCATTTGCACATAGGCCAAGGTTGTTGCTGGGTACAATTCTCCCCTAAATGGAAACTACAGTGTATTGTTCCTCTACTGAAGGAGAAACACCTTCAAAGAAACAGGGATAAAAGCATAACATATATTGTCACTATGGTATCAATTGTAGAAGATCTCATCAATATACAACTTCAATAACTGAAAAACCAAGAGGTGAGCTACATAAATCATTTGAAATGATATATTTGGGCATACTTTATTATTTTTTAGGAGTGTTAGTATAGAAAATGCAAGGTAGCTTGTTGCATATTTATGTCACAGACCAAGGATGTGAATAAATACAGAAAATATTAAATAGCATGGTACAAGTCGATTGCAGGTTATTTCAAAACAAGAATGGAGTTCTCCTTGTGCAGATTCTAATCTAGTGGGTTTAAATTTAAAGGATTTTAGGCTAGAATGTAAAGGATTTTAGGCTAGATAGCTAGGATCAAGTGGGTTTTTGGAAAATTTAGGGACTTGGAGCTCTGTCCATCGATGTCTTGTCTGGTAGGGAATTTTTCAAGCAGGCAGGGACTTGGAACTCTATCTAGGATAAATCACCTAACATGCATGACAAAATTTCCCTAGAATAGAGTACCTCCTACCTAGAGGAGTGTCCCCTACTCAAAATATAGAACCCTTCTCTGCTATGCACTTTTCTTAAAGATAAATCTCTACATAAATTAGTACTGAGACAAACAACTAAATTAAGAAAAGTAAGCATCTAAGTCAAACTATAAAAGTATACTAAATATGGCTCTATATAAGTTTGGGAAACACTAGACAAGCGTGCTTGCATACAACAAAGAAAACAAGGGTTCCTAGTTCGAGTGGGAGCAATGGCGGATAAACTCGCAGGCTAGAACTGGAAACCCAAAACAATGCATATACCCTGACACTGCAAAACCTGAATTGACACTTACTTGGGTTCACCCGACTCTTGTTTATTGTCCTTGTCTGGGGCGCGCTCCCAGGTAACCTCCACTCCATCCTCGACCTCCATTGAATTTCCTCCCAGAGGAAGCTTGAGATACAGAATGTTTGCAAAAGTGTTAGCTAGCTCACCTTCCATGGTATTCTCCTGAGAAGAGGCCCGCATAGTTCTTTCCATGTCCTGAGAATCCCCTTCCCTCCCCTCGGAAGGAGCATTTGGGATATCTTCCTCCAGCCTGCTCTGCGACGAATTGACCGTTGGAGAAGGCGATTGCTCCTGAGAAGCTACCTCCGGGCTGACGATCTCCTCATCTTCCTCCGAGAAGATGACAGTAACCAAAGCTAAGATTAGCAGTTTGTTTAACTTGCTTTTAAGTTTGAATCTAGTTGATTGCACCGAGTTATTAATTGAGGGACCAGACTCTTCAGAGGTTGGCAAAGGAGGCGAGGCTATGGCAAGTGGTGATATGCGACGCGGAGTAGGGTTACCTCGTCCTCCTGACCCTCCCCAGAGACCTGAGTTGCGCCCTCTTCTAGGAATTCCACTTAGACGAGGAGCCATATGCATATACTGATACGTGACAAACAAGCCTGAAGACAGGGGGTGATAAGACAAAGACTGAAAGCTGGTGGTAGCCCAGAATGAAGACCAGACAGAAAAGGGCAAGATACAAACTTTGAGCCCACCAGCGAAGGATTCGACAATACGACAATGCTTATCCGCCGCTGTGTGAGTCCAACTCTCAATCCAGGCAACTACATTAGGAAGGGGAACTGAAAATGAAACACAGACAGGTCTGAGAAGCCAGACATGAAAGGAGAAGGCGGAATTTGATTTCTTATGGACTGCTTCGAACCGCCTCAGGGAATTCCAAGGCAGATTTTCTTGAGGACAAGGCAGCTTCTCCCGAGATCGAGACGACTAGAGATAGCCCCTGCAACCTACCTCGAGCGCATACGAGCAAGAAACAACAACTTCCTCTGATAGCGGGCAGTCATTCTGCAACCATAAAAGGACTGGGGTGAATGTCCACTGAACCTGACTGGCCATCCGAATATCTCCCGTTTGTGTACCTTGGGACTGCGTCTGTAATAAATGGCATTGAACCCCTTTCATGTTGCCCTGATAAATAGACTTAGGATCGCGCTTGTCCACCTGCCAGCTGCCGGCTACACATAGCTGCCTCATAAATTCCATTAAACACTAATAAGTTCACCCGCATCTGGGTGATTTGGGCATACTTTATTATTGTTTAGGAATGTTAGTATATAAAATGCAAGGTAGCATGTTGCGTCTTTATGTCACAGGCTAAAGATGTAAAGAAATACATAAAATATTAAATAGCATGGTATAAGTCGATTGTAGATTCTTTTGAAACACGAATGGAATTCTCCTTATCCAGGTTCTAATTTAGTGGGTATAACTTTAAATAAGAAATTGATAGTTGTGGGGTTGGAATTGTCTCACAATTCATGAAAAGTTCCAAACTTGTTCATTAGAAAGAAGCATAGCGAGTCATCAGGTTTATGGAAGGGAAAACCCTATTTGTAGGAAGACAACTTGAACTTAGTTAGGCATATTATTTCTCGTCTTCTTGTACGTGTGTGATTTGAAAAGATAAACACATCCAAATACTCAATAAAAACTCTAGAACATTTATAGATGTGAAGCACTTCTGAGAAAACCCATCGCTTAATGACAATTGAGAGAGGAATATTTCGAAGGATTCTATCTTGCACTCAGTCATGAAAAGGAAGTTGGGGTATCTAGCATCTTTAAAACAAATTGACTCCAACCATAATGTGAAATGCAAGTTAAGTAGGAAACCTCTTTCCCACTTTGTAGTATTGTTACCTCTTGAATTCCAAAAGGTATCTGGCTACTTAGATCCACAAAACTTGTGCCAGGTAAACTCTGCATGATACAATTGTGACATGCAAACTTGACACACGCTCTAGTTTCCCTCTAAAAAAGCGTAAGTCAAAATATTGTGACAATCTTAACTGTAATTTGATCATACACCATTGAGGTATTGCATGGAATAAACATTATACTATCAATTCATTAATGAAGAAATCAAAATAAACGAATTTATTATTGCTATAATAGCGCCACTCTTGGGATTCTCTGATAAAGCACCTAACTTGCATGGCAAAAGCTTCCTAGAATAGAGTACCTCCTACCTAGAAGTGTGTCCCTTGCTCAAAATATAGAACCCTTCTCTACTATGAACTTTTCTTAAAGATAAATCTGTGCATAAAATAGAACTAAGAAAAATACCTAAATTAAGAAAAGTGAGAATCTAAGTCAAACTATAAAAGCATACTAAATATGGCTCTATCTATGTTTGGGAAACACTAAACAAGCATGATTTCATACAACAACCACAAGATGCCTAAAATCGATGCACTTCTTTAATCACTGCTACACCCTCATAGGAAAACTATAATATACAACATGTATCCCAAGGATGCATGCATCTACTGAAGGTGCAAACCGAAATGATCTACTGAGATGAAGTATTGTTGAAGGAGAAACACCTTCGAAAGAACAGATAGAGTCTAAATGGAAACTCATTTGCACATAGGCCAAGGTTGCTGCTGGGTACAATTCTCCCCTAAATGGAAACTACAGTGTATTGTTCCTCTACTGAAGGAGAAACACCTTCAAAGAAACAGGGATAAAAGCATAACATATATTGTCACTATGGTATCCATTGTAGAAGATCTCATCGATATACAACTTCAATAACTGAAAAACCAAGAGGTGAGCTACATAAATCATTTGAAATGATATATTTGGGCATACTTTATAATTTTTTAGGAGTGTTAGTATAGAAAATGCAAGGTAGCTTGTTGCATATTTATGTCACAGACCAAGGATGTGAATAAATACAGAAAATATTAAATAGCATGGTACAAGTCGATTGCAGATTATTTCAAAACAAGAATGGAGTTCTCCTTGTGCAGATTCTAATCTAGTGGGTTTAAATTTAAAGGATTTTAGGCTAGAATGTAAAGGATTTTAGGCTAGATAGCTAGGATCGAGTGGGTTTTTGGAAAATTTAGGGACTTGGAGCTCTGTCCATCGATGTCTTGTCTGGTAGGGAATTTTTCAAGCAGGCAGGGACTTGGAACTCTATCTAGGATAAATCACCTAACATGCATGACAAAATTTCCCTAGAATAGAGTACCTCCTACCTAGAGTAGTGTCCCCTACTCAAAATATAGAACCCTTCTCTGCTATGCACTTTTCTTAAAGATAAATATCTACATAAATTAGTACTGAGAAAAACACCTAAATTAAGAAAAGTAAGCGTCTAAGTCAAACTATAAAAGTATACTAAATATGGCTCTATATAAGTTTGGGAAACACTAGAAAAGTGTGCTTGCATACAACAAAGAAAAGAAGGGTTCCTATTTCGAGTGGGAGCAATGGCGGATAAACTCGCAGGCTAGAACTGGAAACCCAAAACAATGCATATACCCTGACGCTGCAAAACCTGAATTGACACTTACTTGGGTTCACCTGACTCTTGCTTATTTTCCTTGTCCGGGGCGCACTCCCAGGTAACCTCCACTCCATCCTCGACCTCCATTGAATTTCCTCCCGGAGGAAGCTTGAGATACAGAATGTTTGCAAATGTGTTAGTTGGCTCACCTTCCATGGTATTCTCCTGAGAAGAGGCTCGCATAGTTCTTTCCATGTCCCGAGAATCCCCTTCCCTCCCCTCGGAAGGAGCATTTGGTATATCTTCCTCCAGCCTGCTCTGCGATGAATTGACCGTTGGAGAAGGCGATTGCTCCTGAGAACCTACCTCCGGGCTGACGATCTCCTCATCTTCCTCCGAGAAGATGACAGTAACCAAAGCTGAGATTAGCAGTTTGTTTAACCTGCTTTTAAATTTGAATCTAGTTGATTGCACCGAGTTATTAATTGAGGGACCAGACTCTTCAGAGGTTGGCAAAGGAGGCGAGGCTATGGCAAGCGGTGATATGCGACGCGGAGCAGGGCTATCTCGTCCTCTTGACCCTCCCCAGAGACCCGAGTTGCGCCCTCTTCTGGGAATTCCCCTTAGACGAGGAGCCATATGCATATACTGATACGTGACAAACAAGCTTTAAGATAGGGGGTGATAAGACAAAGACTGAAAGCTGGTGGGAGCCCAGAATGAAGACTAGACAGAAAAGGGCAAGATACAAACTTTGAGCCCACCAGCGAAGGATTCGACAATACGACAATGCTTATCCACCGCTGTGTGAGTCCAACTCTCAATCCAGGCGACTACATCAGGAAGGGGAACTGAAAATGAAACACAGACAGGTCTGAGAAGCCAGACATGAAAGGAGAAGGAAGAATTGGATTTCTTACCGATTGCTTCAAACCGCCTCAGGGAATTCCAAGGCAGATTTGCCTGAGGACAAGGCAGCTTCTCCCGAGATCCAGACGACCAGAGATAGACCCTGCAACATACCTCGAGCGCATATGAGCAAGAAACAACAACTTCCTCTGATAGCGGGCAGTCATTCTCCAACCATAAAAGGACTGGGGTGAATGTCCACTGAACCTGACTGGCCATCCGAATATCTCCCGTTTACGTACCTTGGGACTGCGTCTGTAATAAATGGCATTGAACCCCTTTCATGTCGCCCTGATAAATAGACTTAGGATCGCGCTTGTCCACCTGCCAGCTGCCGGCTACGCATAGCTGCCTCATTAATTCCATTAAACACTAATAAGTTCACCCGCATCCGGGTGATTTGGGCATACTTTATTATTGTTTAGGATGTTGGTATATAAAATGCAAGGTAGCATGTTGCATCTTTATGTCACAAGCTAAAGATGTAAAGAAATACATAAAATATTAAATAGCATGGTATAAGTTGATTGTAGATTCTTTTGAAACACGAATGGAATTCTCCTTATGCAGGTTCTAATTTAGTGGGTATAACTTTAAATAAGAAATTGATAGTTGTGGGGTTGGAATTGTCTCACAATTCATGAAAAGTTCCAAACTTGTTCATTAGAAAGAAGCATAGCGAGTCATCAGGTTTATGGAAGGGAAAACCCTATTTGTAGGAAGCTAACTTGAACTTAGTTAGGCATATTATTTCTCATCTTCTTGTACGTGTGTGATTTGAAAAGATAAACACATCCAAAGACTCAATAAAAACTCTGGAACATTTATAGATGTGAAGCACTTCTGAGAAAACCCATCGCTTAATGACAATTGAGAGAGGAATATTTCGAAGGATTCTATCTTGCACTCAGTCATAAAAAGGAAGTTGGGGTATCTAGCATCTTTAAAACAAACTGACTCCAACCATAATGTGAAATGCAAGTTAACTAGGAAACCTCTTTCCCACTTTGTAGTATTGTTACCTCTTGAATTCCAAAAGGTATCTGGCTACTTAGATCCACAAAACTTGTGCCAGGTAAACTCTGCATGATACAATTGTGACATGCAAACTTGACACACGCTCTAGTTTCCCTCTAAAAAAGCGTAAGTCAAAATATTGTGACAATCTTAACTGTAATTTGATCATACACTATTGAGGTATTGCATGGAATAAACAATATACTATCAATTCATTAATGAAGAAATCAAAATAAACGAATTTATTATTGCTATAATAGCGCCACTCTTGGGATTCTCTGATAAAGCACCTAACTTGCATGGCAAAAGCTTCCTAGAATAGAGTACCTCCTACCTAGAAGTGTGTCCCCTGCTCAAAATATAGAACCCTTCTCTACTATGAACTTTTCTTAAAGATAAATCTGTGCATAAAATAGAACTAAGAAAAATACCTAAATTAAGAAAAGTGAGAATCTAAGTCAAACTATAAAAGCATACTAAATATGGCTCTATCTATGTTTGGGAAACACTAAACAAGCATGATTTCATACAACAACCACAAGATGCCTAAAATCGATGCACTTCTTTAATCACTGCTACACCCTCATAGGAAAACTATAATATACAACATGTATCCCAAGGATGCATGCATCTACTGAAGGTGCAAACCGAAATGATCTACTGAGATGAAGTATTGTTGAAGGAGAAACACCTTCAAAAGAACAGATAGAGTCTAAATGGAAACTCATTTGCACATAGGCCAAGGTTGCTGCTAGGTACAATTCTCCCCTAAATGGAAACTACAGTGTATTGTTCCTCTACTGAAGGAGAAACACCTTCAAAGAAACAGGGATAAAAGCATAACATATATTGTCACTATGGTATCAATTGTAGAAGATCTCATCAATATACAACTTCAATAACTGAAAAACCAAGAGGTGAGCTAAATAAATCATTTGAAATGATATATTTGGGCATACTTTATTATTTTTTAGGAGTGTTAGTATAGAAAATGCAAGGTAGCTTGTTGCATATTTATGTCACAGACCAAGGATGTGAATAGATACAGAAAATATTAAATAGCATGGTACAAGTCGATTGCAGGTTATTTCAAAACAAGAATGGAGTTCTCCTTGTGCAGATTCTAATCTAGTGGGTTTAGATTTAAACAAGAAATTTATATTTATGGGTTTGGAATTGTCTCATGATTCATGGCAAGTCCCAAATTTTTTCACTAGAAATAATTAGAGTGAGTCATCAGGTTTATGAATGGGAACACCCTATTCGCAGGGAGATAAATTCAAATTGGTCGGGCATATTATTTTTCATCTTCTTGTACTTGTGTGATTTGAAAATTTAACCACCTCCAAGGCTCAAGAACAACTCTGGTAAATTTTATAGGTGTGAAGCACTTCTGAGAAAACCCATCACTTAATGAAAATTGAGTGAGGAATATGTCGAAGGATTCAATCTTGCACTTAGTCATAAAAAGGAAGTTGGGGTATCCAACATCTTGCTAACAAATCGACTCCAACCATAACGTGAAAGCCAGGTTAAATATGAAACCTCTTTCCCACTTTGTAGTATTTTTGCCTCTTGAATTCCAATAGGTATCTTGCTGCTTAGATCCAAAAAAATTGTCCCACATAAACTTTGCATGATACAATTGTGACGTGCAAGCTTGACACACAATCTAGTTTCCCTCTAAAAGAGGCTAAGTCAAAATATTATGACAAGCTTAACTGTAATTTTATGATACACTGTCGAGGTATTGTATGGAATAAACAATATACTATCAATGCACTAATGAAGAACTCAAAATATTCAAATTTCTAGTTGCTACAATAGCGCCACTCTTGGGATTCTCCAAGGAGCCACTAACTTATACACATTTGGAATCTTTACTTGGTCTGCAAAAAGATTAAGCAATGGTAGCGATCACTCTTTGCCCTCCCATGGAAGGTCTATACAGAGTCAACAACAAATTGATTTAAAAGTGAGGTATATGCTTGACAAATAGGAGTCTGACTCTTCAACTCTAATTTAGTGGCAAGGAAATATTCAACTGTAAATGCCGGATCTTCTACAGTGTAAATTTCTAGATAAATGGCTAGCCTAAATTTGTCCATTATCCATATATCCAAAAAAACCATGTATGTTTGGACTCTTGCTGTGTGTGAGAGAGGGGAGATCACATAAATAATCCATTATCAAAAGAAAAAATTAAAGCACAACATTCTATGGAGAATATTTTTATAATTTTATTACATACCTTAGATAATTTGAAATGACATAACTGGAGCTTCCCTCTCCTTCCACACTTCACTAAATATTCCCCTTTTCCAATGCAGATGTGGCCTGCATAATCACAATCAACAAATATAATATGAAAAGTATGTTTAATGAATTAAAGTAGATTCATTATACCTCAAGCAAATGGACTTTGAGAAATTGGATTCATTCTCTACAAAATATGATATAGCAAGATCTAATCACATTTTTAACTGAAATAAAGGTAAATTGGATTCATGCTCTGCAATAGATCATATAATGAGATCTAATGAAATTTTCAACCCAAACAAAGGTAAGTTGAGTAAGCTGAAGCTTCAAAATGATGGCATGCAACTTTTGAGTGGTAGTTACTATATATATCTAGCTAGACGCTATAACATAAGGATATTTGTTATATGTGAAGATAAAAAAATGAAAGGAAAGTGATATTTTGACCATCAAATATAAGTTCCTTTCAAGGACTAGATCAAACTGTTGGGTCCCTATAAAACTAGTGATTACCCCCTTATTAATATTGTTGTGCCCCTATTGTCCCCATATTGTTATTACTATGCCCCATAGAATCCCTCTATTGTTATTTTTGTGGCTTTATATTATTATTGTTAGGTCGGCTAGGTTATATTGTGACTCTTTAGACTCCTATATATAGAAAGGAGGTTTTGTCATTTGAATCATCGAAGAATTGTTCATTTATGTAATGTAAAGGAGGTTTTGTCATTTGAATCGTCGAAGAATTTTTCATTTATGTAATGTAAAGGAGATTTCCCCCTTGAATAGGTTGAATTCTAAGGCATTGATCTATCTTTTCTTGAACTGGTTTCATAACATTTGGTATCAAAGCCAGGTTTTCCACCTCTTGTACTCCAAAGAAACATTTGGATCTTTTTGCATATAATTGTTTCTCCTCCAATAGTTGTAGCATCCTATCAACATGTTCAACATGATCCTTCCAAGACTTGCTGTAGATTAGTATATCATCAAAAAATACTAACACAAATTTTCTAAGGAATGGTTTGAAAATTGAATTCATCAAACCTTGAAATGTTAAAGGTGCATTGGTAAGGCCAAAAGGCATGACCAAAAATTCATAATGACCCTCATGAGTTCTAAATGTTGTTTTTGGAATGTCTTCAGTCTTCATTCTGATTTGATGATATCTTGAACGAAGATCCAACTTGGTGAAGTAAATTGATCCATGCAATTGATCCAATAATTCATCAATGATAGGAATGGGAAACTTATCTTTAATAGTGAGCTTGTTGAGTTCCCTATAATCCGGACACATATGCCATGATCCATCCTTCTTGTGCACCAATGCTAATGGAGCAGGGAAAGAACTTTGACTCAGTTGAATTATACCATCCTCTAGCATTTCTGTAACCATACGTTCAATTTCACTCTTTTGAGCATAGGGATATCTGTACAGCCTGATGTTTGGAGGAGCACTTCCTGGAATTAGATGAATAGCATGATCATGATCAAAAATTGGTGGGAGACCTTTGGGAGTCTCAAATACCTTGGAATGATTGTCCAATACTTTTTGGAGATTTGGAGAAATAGATGAATCCAATGTGGAAACATCTAGTGAACATAATTGTGCAATTACACCTTTTTGTTCCTTTTTTAGAAGCTTTGCCATACTGTTAGAGCTGATTATCTTTCCCAGTTTCCCTGCAATACCCCTTAATTCAACTTCCTTTCCATCCACAGAAAATTTCATGAAAAGTTCTTGAAAATTAAAAGCTATTGTACTCAAGGATTGTAGCCATTGGACTTCTAATACAACGTCAACACTTCCCAGAGTATCTTGTCAAGTGGAAGAACTTATCTACTAAAGATTCCACATGGGAGGATGAGAATTTTATACAAAAGCATCTAGAACTACTCAAGCATTGAGGACAACACTTTTTTGAAAGGAGAGGGGCATGTTGGGTCCCTATAATACTAGTGTTTTACCCCCTTATTAATATTGTTTTGCCCGTATTGTCCCCAATATTGTTATTACTGTGCCCCATAGAATCCCTCTATTGTTATTTTTGTGGCTTTATATTATTATTGTTAGGTTGGCTGGGTTATATTGTGACTCCTTAGACTCCTATATATAGAAATGGAGGTTTTTCATTTGAATCATCGAAGAATTGTTCATTTATGTAATGTAAAGGAGGTTGCCCCCTCGAAGAGGTTGAATTCTAAGGCGTTGATCTATCTTTTCTTGAGCTGGTTTCATAACACAAACCATAACATTTTTTATCAAGATAATCAACTCACCCATGCTAGTTTTCTTCTAGTAGTTTCATGATAAAACTGAAACTCAGTAAAATTCAAACAACATAAATTAACCAACAATATGTTTGAGGTTGGTTACCTAAGGATTATATCATACTAAATTACCTTTTGCATCTAACATTGAAAATGATTGTGAAAGAAATGAAGACAAATTAGTGATTATGATGGATGCATGTGATGAAATAAAATAAAAAAAATACCTTTCTTCTTTCTACTGATGAGCCTTCTAAGGGATTCTTGGATGAAGTTGATCCTGGCCTGCTTTCTAAAATTGAAAAGACACTTTCTAGCTACTATGATTTGACGGACAACAACCCTAATGCTTATGAAAATGAATATGTAAAGAAATAAGCATAGATGAACTTGGTCTTGAAGAAGGTGTCTCAAACTCTAATATGGATAGTATTTTAAATTTCTACAACTAGCAGAGGGTTTTTCCAGTTGGGTTCCCTAGAAAATTTTGTTTTTTTGCTATAGTGTGACTATGTTTTATTTCTGTTCTATTCCATTGCAAATTGGTAGAGATATTTTTTGTCTTGGTGCAACAATTAGTTTCATATTTATTCATTCTAGTAGAATTAGAATTTCAAGGAAGTTCTACAGAAGGGACAACTAATCTATATTTTCACTCATATCTTTTGCAAGTAAAATTCACAACTAAATTTTAATCCCAAGTGTTTAGGTTACTAGCAAGTGGTATCACAACATATCTCAACATTGCAAGGCATAAATCCTATTATTCAATAAGGTTGAGACTTGAGATACACAAATCTTCCCAAGTTATGCAAGTAAGGAAACTGCTGATTTTCAGTTCTAAATCTATCCAACCAAATCAAAATTATGCCATTTTCAACACCCTCTAGTCAAAGCTATTCCTAGCCTCATTCAACTCAATTAAGAATATATCAATCCCATTGAGATTTCTTCTTTACTTCATGCTTCTAAGTTATATATTTATGCAACCTAATATATCATTTATGTTAAGTGTGTATTTATTAAAAATTATTTAGTCCGTCCAACACATCTACCTAATTTTCTAATCAGTTTCTGGGCAGACTCTATCAGACATTTGCAGCATAAGATAGAATATTGTTTTAGTACCTAGTGTAACATTATAAAACTCTAAGATGGAAAAAGTATTTTGGGTTTTCACCCTAAAAATATTTACGAAATTTTCAATCCCAAAGCCATTTCATGGATAATTTTAGTCAGGGAGAAATTTAGTAATATTTTTGGAAAATTTGAATGCAACTAAAAGAAATTCTTCCTGTTTTCTCAAAAGATTCCAGCACCAAATATGAGTGAATTCACATAACTTAAGATTTGGAAATAATTAAATTTCACTTTGCTTTTCTAGGACTATATATGAGAGAATTCACAAAACTTGATATTTCGATTCTGGAAACACTTAAATTTCACCTCATTTATTAGGATTGGAAATTCCTTGAGATGAAAACATGCAGCATTAAGGATCTACTTTGCTTGTTTAAGGAAAATGTTTGTTTTATAAATAGTGATACAAGAATCCTTTTATACATCCCTGACACAGTTCTTTGGTAACAAGTAATGAAGCTGAACTCCTTCGATACATAACAAACAAGGTAGAATGTAAGAGAGCATCTACTTTTCAACATATACTTTGACAAAAATAATCATCTATATGGTCATATAAATTTGTCACCACACCAAAAAAGGAATTAAAAACCAAAATAAAAATAGGAACAGGCTTGGATTTTTATGGTTACTCTAGCAAAATGTTAAACATGATCAATATGTTAATATGGCAAATAGTGTAGTTGATTATGATTTTTTGAGCCCAAGGGGTTAGCCCAAACGAATGTCATTAATGTTAGTAGGTATTTGGCTAGTTTTGTGCTAGCAAGTGCCATGTTCAAAATCCCTTGGGTGAGGTGCACTAGTCAATGCCAATGGGTTTACCAGAGATGCCATCCATGAATGTGGGGAAACATCCATTGGGATTCCCTAGAGATTTCTTCTTGGAAGGAATAAAAATAGGATTTCCTAAAGATAAATTTTGAGATGCATATAGTGTACACCCAGTAAAATAAACTCTATAGAGACAAACCATAAAAGAGGGAAAAATACAGATGCATTTACCAATGTTCCCTTGTGAGTGTGTGCTTCATGTGAAATTTTACCATTGAGGTCACCTTCTCCTTTGCACCTTCAACTTTGCAGACTCCATTTTCATGAGGTTTACTAAATGAACTACCATTGTTTAGCTGATGATGTAAATTGCTACTTATTTAAGATAATCTTATACCCAATATCTCATTAGAAGCACTAGGTGCTAGCAACCTCTTATTTCCAATATCCCTACATGAGATCTCCTCTGTTATCCTTTTTGGATTTTCCAAATAGTTAGTAGTTGCAGGAATGTGTTTATCTTGACTATATCTAGTTCTTGATTGTACATGAGAAGTTAAGATGCTTCCGCTCACAAAAAATGACCTTGCATTGCCCATCAATTCTCATAAATCATTTTTTATTGACCAAAAGATGATCCTTGCCAATGTCTTCCATCTTTATGAGAATTAGACTGGCCTATATTATCTTCTTTTGATGCTAGAGTATGTTCCATCATTGGCCATGCCTGATCAACATCAGATTTAAATGTATAATTTTCCATCTCTAAAATAGGGGCTAAATTACTTCTCGGAGCTGATTCATGAAATATAAGTGACTTACTATTCGGTGTGGATTGTATAATTTCATCAGTCCCATCTCTGGCCCCAAATCTATCAAGGGAAGAGCTAGGTGAAAACTACTAAAAGCCTCTTCCTGGTGCATACCAATTGTCATGTAAAGCCTGTACATGCTCCTAAAGTATGTGCTAACCTGAGAGAGTTTTTGTCCGTACAATGGATACTTGGGATGTAGACCGAAATACTTCAGTTTTCCTAAGTGAAGCCTTGCTGCATCTAGCAATATAGGAGATGGATTTGGAGTGCTTTGTCGCAAAATCCTTCTCTGAACTGTTCTTACATGAGTTGGCCTTATCTCTACGAGAGGAGCAGAAGAAGAAGAAGGTGGTGATAAATTGAGCTCTAAGTTTATTATTTCTTCAACCATCCCAACTGGAGCATCTTCCACAAATCCTTTGATTCCTAAGCTTCATCCCTATTGTTAATATCAAACACAATAATAAAAGATCACCATCACCAGTCTCATTACAATCTAATCAAACTATATTTACATAGGGATCAATAAATCCCATCACTTCTTCTTAAGGTTGATATACATGTGAAACAGAACCAAATCATATAAGAAAATTGTCCTTCAAATGCAGAACCAACTGCTTAAACTTCAACCCTATGTATGCAAATAAATAATCATGCTTCATAGGAAAGATAGTAAGATAAAGGCAACAAAATATCTTTAAGAAATCCAACAAGGTGTTGCAATTGGAAACTAATGTCACCAAATTGTAAATCACCAACAAACACAAGGATTGATATAATAAAATGATGAAAGAAAATGAACTAGACCTAGGGGAACTCAAATGTATATGTCTTTAAATATGAACCTATAAATTCAAAGAGCTTTGATAAATAAAGATTACTATTGCAAATAGAACATACACTACTCCAAATGGTTATTGGGAAAATAACTAAATTATAGAATTCAAACAAGGGCATAAACATGTTGTCAAATGGAAAAGTTGAAAGTAGTTAAAAACATCAGGGGCAAGTTGCAAATCCAATTCCTATTATTGAAATCAAGAAAACTACCATTGAAATCTCAAGCTTGGATCCACTTCTCTATTGAATCTATTCGTCTACTTGTCTACTCAATCTGTTATAACTACACCAAATGGTGCCACATGATAAATAAATTGTAAATTCAACATTTATTTTAAAGCAAAGGCTATCTATTGGACATTGGAATGAGTGATACAGGAGCATCCCTAGTCCATTAGTGTTCTTGCATCGTCAAAAACGTGTTTAAATTCCAGCATCTCGTTCATGTTTAATCATCAATTTATGCTTGTGATACTTACATGAGCCCACAGGAGACCACTATTAGTTTCACCGACTCCAAATTCTAAAAATAGTTGGAAGAAAAGGCAAGATGCAGTGTACTTAGTTTATTCACCCATTACACTGGAACCACAATAAAAACAAGAGGAGTTGAGATGACGGATTGATGCTATTAGAGAAATAAGACAAAGACAAAGAGATACCAAATTAACAGAAATACAACAGGGTGCGATGGCATGGCAACACAGATCTTGTTGTTTCTAGAAACATCTTGCTGAATGTTGAAATAGAAATCAACTCCAGCAATAATTAAGACATTCATTGCAAAGGAGGAGATCACTGAGAAAGAAATTTTAACATAGAGCAGAAATCACTAGGCTAAATTGGAAGAATTCGTTGAGGAAAACAAATTAAGAGAAGCAACAAACTCTCTCGAGAAGAAGGCACTGACTTCCACAAATGAAATTGAGCACAATAATTGGAAAGAAGATCCTTGGAGCAGTTAAGGAATATCACTGGGCAATTGAGGAAGATCACTCCATTGAAAATGAAGGAGATTGTTAAGGAATAATCACTGAGCAGCAAGAAGGGTAAACTCCTAGAAATAAAACTAGCATGGAATCTATGCCTAAACAAGAAACCGTGCAACCCATTGTTGTGTGAGAAATAGAGTATTTCTTTTTATTCATATTTTCTTAATCCCATGCAAGAGGATCAAATTTTGCTGCAGAGTGAATGTAATTGAGTAGCATCAGTGTTGTTTCACTGATTTACTTGAATTTTATAATACAAGTTCAATGATAAAATCCTCATGTGGAATTGTTTGGCTTCTATTTAGTGATGCACATTGATTGTGATTGACAATATCCACTGAGATGGGTAGTAAATTTTATTTCTTATCTACCTATAAGAGATTAGTATGCATTTGTTCAGGTTTTACATTTTCCAGCACCAATCTATTAGTATTAAAGTAGGAATAACATATAGTGAGGAAAATCCAACAAAAGAGGGAGAAAAAAATTTAGGCATTTCTTGACTGTCAGGTAAAACCTAGCAGCACTAGGGTTTGTAGGGTTTCTCTGATTTTGGGAATAGGAGGGTTTAAGTTTATTGTATGTTTACTTCTTCTGATTGATCTGTGTTCCTTCATATTGGTTGAATAGCAGCTCCTTGTTTTAACTTATCACAATGATCCCCTGCTCACCAGCTGTCCTACTTGGATGCTCATCTGAATTGGTATGGTAGATTCAGCCCTGCTCAACATTCCATTGTGGTAGATTTTGTTTAGTCCTTGGAATCCAACAAGACCTGAAGTAGAGCCAAATTATAGCTTTGGTGCAAGGGGAAATTTCTTCCTAAGCTCTGTTGGAGAATGGCAATGTTGTGTATTTGGTAGTCACGTCTGATGATGTTAATATAGAGGGTTTATGTATTCTCCACAACTGAAACTGAGCACAATCATTGGGAAAGAAGATCCTTGGATTAGTTGAGGCATATCACTGGGCAATTGAGGAAGGTCACTCCACTGATAATGAAGGAGTTTGTTAAGGAATAAACACCAAGCAACATGAAGGGTAAATTCCTGGAAAGAGAACTAGCATGGAATCTCTCCCTAAACAAGAAACCATGCAACCCATTGTTTTGTGAGAAACAAAGTATTTCTTTTTATTTATCCTTTCTTAATCCTATGCATGAGGATCAATTTCCACTGCAAAGTGACTGTAATTGAGTAGCATCACTATCATTTCACTAATTTACTTGAATGTTATAATACAAGTTTAATGATAAAATCGTCAAGCGGAATTGTTTGGCCTCTGTTTAGAGAAATACATTGATTGTGATTGACACCATCCACTGAGATGGGTAGTAAATTTTATTTCTTATCTACAGGTTTTGCGTTTTCCAGCACCCATCAATTGGTATTAAAGCAGGAAGAACCTACAGTTAGGAAAATCCAACAAAGAATATTTTTTTCTCCCTCCTTTGTTGCAAATCCAACAAAGGAGATTCAGGGGAGAGTAGCATCTCCAGGGTGAGAACTGGAAATATGATTTCTAGAAGCTTGTTCCGAAAAGAGAAAAAACACGGTACGTTTAGGAGTGAACATGTTGGAGAAGCATATATCAAAGAAATGCAAACATTTTTTTTTTTTTTTTTATTATTTATTTATTTATTTTATTTTATTTTATTTTATTTTTATTTTATTTTTATTTTTATTTTTATTTATTTATTTTATTTTTAATTTTGTTTATTTATTTATTTATTTTTAAGCAGAAAAATCGAACCATCTATTGATATAAGGTTACATAGCATAATTTAAAGCATTTTCATTTCCCTTCTTCCAGAGAAACCAAAAACAACTGTTTGTGGAGATTTCCAGTTATTCCTCCAAACGACCCTGTCAAAAGCATTCTTTAGGACAACTAGATAAGTTGTGGTTTCCCCAACCCCCAGCTTCCTAGTAGGAAAATAGCCGAAACAGGGTGAGGGACAAACCACCATGTCAAAAAACCAGAGAGTAGGCACTGTGTTGGCTGTATGATAGTTTAGTATAAAAAAAGACAGGAACTCAGGCCTCCAATGAGAGGAAAACAACACTGGGTCCTGTTACAGTTTATATAATAACATAAAAGTTTTTGCAGCAGTATATACAAAGAAATAGAAAGCTGGAAATTGAAAGAGAACTGTGGGTAGCTCACAGGTTATGTAAAAACGGGAGGAACAAGTCGCCTTGCCACCCCGTCCACCACTTCTTCTTAAAGAAAAAAAAGAAATGCAAACATTACGAAGATGTTGAGAACAATTAATACAACACTAAAACCATAGAAACAATCCAGCTGAGAAACATTATAGCCAAAGTAAATGACGGAAGTGAACATGAAGGGAAACAAGGAAGCCTAAGAGGAACCTTGAGAGAAGAACTAGAGGACTCTCTTTTAAAATAAAAATGTGATAGAAAAATTTAGGCTACTAACTCCGTTGTCTATCTAGTGAAAGATTAGTTGTTTATATAAATAATCTGTAAAGGTACATAAATATATATGCCATTGCGAGAGATGTTAAAGACTAGAAATTAGAAGGCTGACATAAGAATGACAATTGGAGCCCTATGAAGTTGGTGGGTTTATTTAGTAGCCTTCATCAGAAAATTTCTTCCACATAACATATCAATTCCATGGAAGGTGGAATAAAACAAAAATAACCCGATACATATGCGGATCATTATTTGAAGGAAACATTATCTACTAACATTGTGGGATCATTAGTTATGGATCTAGTGATCAGTAGCAAATATATGTTCTAACCAATTTTACTGCTCCCATTCACTTTCTTGTTCTTATCCATAAGTTTGTGCATAGCAACACCAAGGCTCTTCTTCAGATTATTCACCAAGTATTAAGTATTTTTTTTGTATCGTCAAAAGAGCTATTATGTCTTGTTCGAAGCATAGACTTGACAAACAATAATGTGAAGTCAAGAAGTGCATCATGTTGTTTTGTCTATACCTATCATCCACGAACAACTAGGAGGAAGATTTATAAGAAAAAAAGGCATTGAAATTACTCACTGTCCTTTGGTAAAATTAATTTTCAATTTAGCAACTGCTTAGCTCCAATATAGTAAAGGCCATTAGTTATACTCATGAAGAGATTATATTTCAAGGATGCTTATGGACAATAAGATAATAAAACTACATACCCTTATGTGTGGTCTATTGTCAAATAATGGTCTTACTAACAATGGATCATGTGATCAAGTGAAATAGTGATAATGTCAATGATGAAGTGAGTGATAGAGTAAAATATGAACTGTGATTAATCTTTGATTATATGGTTGTGATCTTACTTCCCTCTTCTGCAACTAATTGTTGAACAATTCTAGATAGATAAGTATTCCTAAATGTATATATGAATTGTATTGAATTATTAATAATTTTTTATGGTTTATTTCATAGCTAAATTAATTTTTAGGTTGCCTCTCTAAATGTGATTTATGGATTCATGAATAATGGAATGGTTGTGTGCATTTAGGTTACATAAATCTAGAGTTTCATGCCCGAAAATAGTAAATAGTTAATAACAAAAACAATTCAATAGTAAATAGTTAATAAAAGAAACAATTCAGTTCGGTTACTTCGTAAATTTGTGTGAAATTGGGTTCAATTTTTGTGTGAATTATTCTATTCAATAGTAAATAGTTAATAACAAAAACAATTAAGTTCAGTTACTTCATAAATTTGTGTGAATTTGGGTTCAGTTTTTGTGTGAATTATTTAGTTTAGTTACTTCGTAAATTTGTGTGACTTTGGTTTTAGTTTTTGTGTGAATTTGGGTGGTAAATTGAAGTACCACATCCTCAAAATGCACAAAAGTTACATGCATGGACCAATACCATGTAGCTATGTTTGACATGCAGGCCTTGAAAATTTATCTCCTATAAAATAGGAGAACTAAATTAGATAGCAAGTTCTCAATCTAACCAGAATGATTGTGTTAAGCTCTATCCACAACTCACAACTAAAACCGACATGCACCTATAAATGAAACCAACATGATGGAATATGGCACATACAAATCTAGGGTTTGAAATATCTTTAATTCACATTAGATGTCCAATGATCCAAACGACATCTGAACGCATTCACTAATTTTAAGAGCTTTAGTAGGTAGACATTATTGGGCATGGAATCCACCCAAGGCATGTTTTGGGTCTTAAAGCCCAAGTTTTGACTGAATCTTGTTGTAAAAGCTCCGCGCGAAAGTATAATAGAGTCATAGGGTTGTCCATCTTAGTTTTTGTAATGTAATGTCAGATGGATAGACCTACCCATGGTCCGTGGACCATGGGATTGCATAAATAGAGAAAGGCTCTAAGTATAGAAGAATTAACTAATAGAAGGAGGAAAAGTCTAAGTGATTAAGTCGAAGTGTAAAGTGTGTCTGTGGATCATAGAGTAGGAGAAGGCTCTGCAGCTAAGTGTGAAGAGGCCTAGTAGTCCACAACTGAGCGCGCGAACCCCTGCAGCTGAGTGTGCAGGGCAGGTCGGGTTTGTAACCATTGGAAGAATCAATAAAGGGAAGTTTTGCTATAATTTTATGTATCTTTTCCTGGTTTAATGCATGATTGGATATAATTTGCAAATACATTGTTTATTTACTACACAATCATGTATGAATTCTTTGTATTGCTAATTATAAGAGATTCAAGTAGGCAAAGGTAGTTAATTAACATTAGAAGATAAGTAAGATCTCGGGTAATAGTGTAGAGCACGGCACAACCCCTGGTTAGGGTTGCGTGAAGGCAGTGTATCAGGCCATTAGGAATGGGAAACGCGTGAAGCAACCTGCTTGCAGAAGCAAACAAAGGACAATTCGAACCTCTCAGACATCTCAAGGGTGTGGAAACCTGGTTCTAGCACCCTCCCATACTACTTCGGGTGAGACCTTAGCTGACCCTCTGCGGACTGTTGCCAAAAGGGCTAGTAGTAGAGGGATTTGTTTGGCTAATTAAATACGAACCTAGGTCAAGACCCAAAAAGCCAACAAATGGTTCCGTTGCTAGGACCAGGGTCTACATAGAGATGTCTAATGTCGTATCACTTGAATTTGACAAAGAAAGGAATTAAAGAGTGGTTAGATAGAAATATTCACGAGTTCGCGGCCCAGGAAAATAGGAATTTGCGACTATCAAATGAAGAGTGGTTAGCTTTCTACTTGTATATGGAGATCCATAAAATTTTCTTTGCATCCTTCCCTAGTGAGCTATATGAGTGGATCACAAAGCTAGCAGATAGCCAAGGAAGGTGTAAACTCGACAAACATATTGTGTGGACTCCAGAATTGGTGCGCAGACTGGAAGTATCAGAAGATAAGATTGCGCGCGCTGTCAATCACTGGCTCAATAGAATCATAGGAGGATTCATCGCTAAATTCGTGGTAGATACTTTAGTCAGCTATAGCGAGGCAAAATGACGTTTCCTCAAGGGACCAAAAGGTAAGTATGTTAAATATTTGAACACTTGGATTAAAATGCTACTGTGTGAAAAGCGGGTTATGTGAATAAATTGATGTTTGGGGCTACGCAGAGTGGGAAAATCTACAGAAACAAAGGTAGCACTAGCCCCTTGATTTCACCTCCACAAGACGGTGAAGAAGAGCTCACAAAGGTTTCACCAAGAAGTGTGATCAATTTGATAAGGTAGATAATTCTGCGCATACCACCCCCACCCACACCACCACCAGTTTCACTGTCTTCACCCCCAACTTCACCCATACCACCTTCGCCACCACCACAAAGCAGTATGGCCAGTGTGAAAAAGCTACTAGTGTTCAAGGGAGTAAGGAATGAAGATCGAACCAGTTTTGTTTCATGATAAAAGTGATATGGGAAGCACAGGGTGTCATGGATGACAATATAAATAAGGCAACGTTGGTCAGCACTCTACAGGTTCATGCACTGACCTAGTACATTAAGCATTCCAGTGACAATCTGAATGCGGGGATAGCGGATATCCATGCTATGGTAAACAAAGAATTTAGCAGGCCAAAATCAGAGGCATAGTCGATCATTAGATTCAAGGAAATCGCAATGATATTAAGCGAAACCCCATGGGAGTTAGATCAAAGACTGAAGTGCACAATTCGTGAAGCAAACATGACATTAATAGATGGGTAACACCGCAAATGGTTTGTAGAATCGTTAACACCACATCTGTGGAATGCATTGTCGCTACAAAGGCTAACCACTCAGGCTGAGGCTTCAAAGGTCGCGATGGAATTGCATGAGACTTTGATACAAGATCCTAACCTAGGAACAGATTCATGCGTAGTTGAAAAACTTGTGCCTTGAGATGCAGAGTTTGAAACAAGATAGAAGGGCTCACCCAGAAGTGCGCGATGAGGTATGGGGTGTAAAATGCAAGGGCCAGGGGCACAACAAGGACCATTGCCCATTATTCATGAATTAGCTTGCAGGAGAAGGGCTAATGCCACTAAGACTAGAGGTAAAAGCAGGACCAAGTGCAGTGCCTACATTATGGTGCGTGATTTATCAGATAGGAGGAAAGCATGCTACAGATAACTGCCATCTAGTACAAAAGTATATGCATAATTCATAGCAGTTGTTCTTTAATTTCTGCAGGTTAGTAGGACATGATGAGCGCACCTGTAGAAGTTATGAACTGATGATGGATCGAACTCCTACCTATAGAGTTTAGGTCGAAACATAGGCCCTCAATCCAAACATAGGAATGGTGTGCACCATATTTCAGGGGTGTGGACAAGGCTGAGGTGGAGTGGGACCAGGAAGAGGTCGCAAACATCTGATATGTTACAATTGCAAAGGGCCAGGACATTATGCCCATGATTGTACGAATCCAATGTGGCCATCATGCTTGTATTATACATTGTTTGATCGTGAGACAGAGGACTATCCAACACTGATAATGAGGTTGCATGATAAAGGAGCACTCTAACCTCCCCTGACTCAGAACCTGCAAATGATGAGGTTTGAGTTGCATAAGGAAGACCCTAATGTAAATATCATGCCCTGGAGTGGTATTACGATAGGGGATGACAAAGGCAAGTAGCTTGAAGAAATTACCTGGGTTCGGAAAGCCCCAACGAAGGAACCAAAATTTGATTTGGAGCGCTCTAAGGAGACCCTCATGGAAGCTTCTATAGGATAAAATGCATAGTGTATGGAGAATGGAGATACCCTCAAAGGTCTTCTCGAGACCTTTAGCAGACTGTAAGATTATCTGCAACTATCACAAAGTTACATGCATGTCCATAAACAATAACTAACTATCAAATCAAGATAGATTGATTACCTCAAGCTTGTGCGTAGATTTTCTGGAGAGCACAATGCAGCTAGGGGGAAGTCCCCTGAGCTAGCTCCAGATAAAGTCCTACACATAGAAGAGACAAGCATAATCACAGCATACAACCTTGATAACTAATACATGAATACATAAAAGACATCTAGTTACACATAACTAAGCTACTCATTTTAAAAGATATTGGACAAACGAACAAATGAATGATAGTACCAACACCACGGAGTAGACAGTACAATTGTAGTTCTATATTAATGTCAAAAGAGTGATTACAACCATCTATTTCATTATCCTTCCCTTACCCCTCCATCGTCTCTCTCTCTCCCTTCTTACCAACTTCTAATGCTTAGATTTGAGACTTATCCTCAACAATAAAGTAAGCTATCCTTTCAAATGATATGACCTCTATCACAATAGCCCTAGCTTTGCTTATGTAGAATTTGAGTTAGGGTTGCCAAGTTCCTCCATGAGTTCCTCCTTCATTAGGATTAGAACTCCCACAGATAGGTCGAACTTGAGATGTTTCCTTACTTTTGTGAGTAGATTTAGGAGCAAATATCTAGATATTTATGAGTCAATTCGCTCTTTTGACCTTTAGAACATTATTAGGATCCACTAACGTTGTTCCTGAACTAACAACTAGAGTTAGCAGGGTCACTAACACTCCATTAGGCTTACAAAGAAGATTTATAAAGAAGGTTGTCAGTGTATAGCCAGTGTTAGTGTGGAAACAAGGCATGTGATCTTGGTTTTTGCTTTAACTATCATGTCTTTCCCCTCTAAGCTGATGAGGGGGTCATTTTGCTGTATAACAAATGCCCCCTAAAGTGTGAGATTGAAGGCCACAATGATGGCCGAAATACTTTACTTAACTGTAATTTTCCTTCTTCGACAAAAAGAGAGAGAGGATCGAAGCTTCGGGTGGTACAGGAAACTTGATACAACACATATATATATAAAAACTAAAATCATGTCCTTAGTCGAGCATTCCCATGCTCAGTAGTTATGTCAGAGTGATTTTCTCATAAAAGAGATATGATGATGTTGGCCGCCAATAAGCACAATGCAGATCCGGTGTCATAATAGGATCATTCTGATGAGCTGTCTCCAAAAAATGATATATGCAACTTGGGAGAGGAAGAAAGGCTGAGTGATGCAAGCCTCTACCCAAGGTCTTGATTTCTGCTTCACCGAACAACATAGATCAATACATGTGAATATATGCATTGATGTCAAACATGCATGAAATCATTTGATTACTAGTCAATAATGGAGACTGTTAACAGATGCGAGGAAGGCCACCAATAATGGTGATGGTCTCCAAGATGCACAATACAATCTAACAAGTGTGAAAGATGTTTTTTGCCGTCGAACGCCCGTAGAATCGCTTAACCAGGAGCCAATAATGAGAACCCTTGATCAAACACAAGGTGACCTGCCACTAAAGTCTGCAAGTACCAAGGCACTAAATGTGTTTTTGGGTTGTCTTCCTAGATAGAGTCTTGAAGTCGATAGGAAGATACCTGTCGAAAGGTAGGCAATGATGTGTCCTATGTCAATCGACATGAAACATGACAAGAATGATTTGTTTTTTGAGGAATCTTTGAGCATTGGGTCTAAACGACAGAGGGCATGATGAAAGGATATGCTTGATGGGTTGATGAAGGAAACAAAAGGTTAACCCTTGAACAATATAAGGCACGACAACGGTTTTAACCAAGCAGCACTAGACTTATGAACACCAAAGAGTGTTAGGATACAAAGATCTAAGAACATCGGGGTATTTAGGCTAAAACTCATAGGATGGTAGGATTCATATTGAGAGGCCATCACAAGGAAGGTTTATCTGAGGGAGTGCCATGTTCAAGGGAATGACTGCTTCCAAACCATGCTTTCTAATATTGAATGCAGTTACGTTGTCTACTTTCCTTGTCTGATTAGTTTAGTGAGTCTAGATGGGTAAACTCGTCGATCTTTTCATATTTTAAGAGTCTGAAAAGGATTGCCAAAAGAGCGACTCTATGCCCTATCTGATTAGTTTAATGAGTCCAGATAGGTAAACTCGTCGACCTTTTCATGTTTTGAGAGTCTGAAAAGGATTGTAAAAAGAGTGACTCTATATCTTGTCTATTTAATTTAAGGAGTCTAGACAAGACAACTCGGTGGTCTTTTCATATTTAGAGAGTCTAAAAAGATCGTAAAGAACGACTCCAGGGTGGTCCCTTTGTCATAGTTGTTAACTGGGTGTGACAAAAGGTTAATAGTATACCTAGATCAGTTAATTTTCAATGAGTTAATCTATTGAATCCAGATAAAGAGAAACCTATGTTCGATAGATGTTGACCTCATTTTGCTACAAGTACGAGGAGATAGACTAACTATTTTTTCGTCATGAATTTTTAATGAGTCACACGAAGATAAACTCAATACTTTCATCAAATTTTAACGAGTCAAATGAAGGAAACTAAAGGTATATTTTTTAGTTTATTGAGCAAGGAAAAAGAGGTGAAAGAACTACTCATTCCATCTTCGTAGATTGAACGAGCCTGAAGAAGGGGAAAAACTCGGGGACTTTTTGATTTAAGAGCGAGAAATGGTCCCAAAAAAGCAAGTGCTCTTGTTGTTGCCGTAGATTTTTAATGAGCCTGGTGAAAAAGATTCCATATTTTTCAGTTTAATGAGTGAGAAAAGTACGTATAAGAATTCTTAGGTCATCTTTATAAATATTTAACGAGCCTAAAGAAAAAACTTGGGATTTTTTCAGTTTTACGAGTGAGAAAAAAGTGCCTAAAAAGAATGCTCTAATGATCTTTTTCAGTTTAATGAGCTAGAAAAAGAGTGAAAAAGAGTTGCTTAGACCATCATCGTATGTGTTTAACGAGCCCAATGATGATAAACTGGGGATTTTTCTGTTTTTGAGAGCGAGAAAATATGCCATAAAAGAAAAGCGCTCATATCTTATTTGTAGTAGTTTAATGAGCCCAAAGAAGGATACTCAAGGTCTTTCGGATTAGCAAGCAAGAAAAATACCATAAAAAGAGTGCTCACTCTTCTTCATGGTAGTTTAAAGAGCCCAAAGAAGGAGACTCGAGGATTTTTCGGATTAACGAGCAAGAAAAATACAATAAAAAGAATGCTCGATCTTCTTCATGGTAGTTTAACAAGCTCAAAGAAGGAGACTTGAGGATTTTTTGGATTAACAAGCAAGAAAAATACCATAAAATGAATGCTCGATCTTCTTCGTGGTAGTTTAACAAGCTCAAAGAAGGAGACTTGAGGATTTTTTGGATTAACGAGCAAGAAAAATACCATAAAAAGAATGGTTGATCTTGTTGATCTCATGCTTGACAATATAAGGGTCTATGCCATGCATTTCCTCATAAGACCAAGGAAAAACATCGCGAAAGTCCTTAAAAGGGTAGGTGAAGCTCATAATTTCCTCAGGCTTGTGATTGGCTCCAATCTGTATGTTTTCCACGATGCTTGTCGTGAGAGAAATATCGATGAGCACTGTCTTTGAAATATTCCCCATGTTTCCTTCCACCTCCAAATTTTGGATAGTCGTATATGGTGAGGAAATGATTTCAAGTCCGTCAGATGATAGGATTTGAAGAGGCATCGTGTTCGAATTAGATATCGAAACATGATGGTGTGAGTCCTCTCAATGTCGCTCTTCTAAACTTATGATCTTTCTAATAGCTTTGTCCTTAGGTAGGACTTGATTGAGGGGATCAAAAGAAGGTGTAGTTATGGGAGGGGTGGTGGTATTGTTGGCCATTACCAAAGTGACAGGAGACTCAGATGCAGATCGAATGGCTTAGTAGGCTAATTTAGGTCGTGATAGTGACATTTTTTCTCCATAAGTGTTAATGTCTGAAGGGGTTGTGAGGATCCAAGGATCAGTTGGTTCATGAAGAATGGATGAAACCATAGAGACTGTCTGTGGAACCACAGGCAACTGGAGAGGGAAACAACCCATCAGGGAAGAGCCCTTCAATAGACCAGTACCGATACTGACGTAAGAATCAGGTACACCACCCACTAAGGGTACAGAGCCGCTAGGTAATGGGGAGTAATCTGGAGTGCAAAAGGATAGCTGGTCACTGTGACTATCCTTCCATCTAAGGGAAATAAGATGATACGGAAGACTGAAGACACAATGCCATTCATGGCATAAGTCCAATTGTGGCCCAAAACCAGATTATAGTCGTGTTTATGATCAATGACTTCAATATCCACCATTACCATTTTCCCACTTAGAGTGATGGGGTAGTTGGAAAGGTAACCTTTTGGGATGAAAGTGTGGGTATCAAAATCTTTAAGGTAATTCAACAATGGAGATAGGGTTGGAGAACCCAAAGCAAGCCAACATGAAACCGACATGGCTTAGGTAGAAGCACCTTTGTCGGTGCCAATTCTATGTATACCTTTACCTTTCGAAAATATTTGCACTTGAAATGCAAGTTGGTGGGAAAGGGGAGGTTTACATTTTTCCGTGTCGAAAATTGCAAGCATGGAAACTTATGGGTCAATACCACCAATAGTCGAAAGCAAAGCTTTCCTTTGTGCTGGACATGTTTGTAATACTTCAAGCGCTAAAATAGCCAACAGTGCTTGCGCCAAGTCTTCTACAATGTTGTAGTTTTAGGCGAAACATGTAGATGTATTGTGCATTGTGTGTCAGAGTGCCCCTTTAGGGGGGCGAATGACAAGCTCAGCAACAAGCCTTTCGATATGCAAATTGTTAGGCGGCTGTGGGTTTTGACTTGAGGAAGGTTCCTCTGCATGAGCGATAAGAGCTTCATAGGATTTGGCTTTTGGTTATAGATCTACCATTTCAAAGGTGTAAATGGTAGAGGATCTTCACCAGCTGAAGGATGTTGCGAGCCATTGTTGCCCCCTTGCAGGGGTTGTGGTTGGTTTTCAATAAGGTGTTGTTGCTACTGAACAAGGAAATGATTATTGAGGATAGCAGGGGTCCTACCAGTATCCTTTTAGCAATGAAATCTGTGCATTCTTGAAGACGTGGACACAGATATGTCATGTGGTCTTGCACACATATTTTGCAAGGGAATCAGGTGGGTTTATCCTTTCCATTTTCAAGAGGCATATTGGCCTTCTGGTTTGGGTTTTGTTGCTTTGTTGACTGCACCTCAAAAGGAGTGGTCTTTTTCTAATTCTTCTTGTTCTTACCATTGGGTTTTTGTGTAGACTGCACATAGTTGATTATGGTGGTAGGAAGAGAAGTCAATTTGATAGAGGGGTCCATTGACATCTGGGCAATGTGACCATTGAGTTGTTTTACAGCAGCCCTGGAGGTTGCATCGATAATCCCATCGGCGTGCACTCCAAGGTGCTGAGTAGCGGAAGCATTAGAGTTACAAGGGGCATTAGGAATTACATTGTAAAGAGTGCCAAAGTATGAATATATCAGATCTAAGTGTTGGGCATGACGTATGGATTGATATTCTGTGATTGCACCACCTAAGGTGACATCCTTAGCGATTTGAGGGAGTAGGGACTTGCAGAACGAGTTCGCTAAGAGATAGTCTAGGAGGGGAGATTTGACTAACCTCTGCCTACATCTCCATTCATGTATATGATCATAGATGTGGGTGGTGGTATCCTAAAATAATGAGGTGAGGAGCTTTGTTCTAGTCTCATAGTGGATGGGTAGCTAGAAGTGCTTTAAGAATTCCATCGCTAGAGTGTCGAAGGTATTTACTAACGCGTGTGATAACTCAATGTACCACTTGGGCCACGTTGCCAGTGAAGGTGTGGGGAAAAAGACGTAACCAGACACTATCATCAACCATGGAGTTAGAAACACACCGAAGATGATAGGTGGTGATATGGGTGCCCGGATCCTCCCCTTGTTTCCCTTCGAACTTGGGGATGTCTATTAGTATTTTATGTGGGATTGGCGGCCAAAGTAAGTTATGATAGATGGGGTCATTTGTAAGTTTGTACAAGTGAGGGATATCAAATGTTTCCAAGAAAGGGAGAGTGTGTGGTGCCCTCGACTCAAAACAAGGCGATGACATATGACTTGAGGATCCTTGCAGCCCTCCCATCATTTAAGTCCCAATATTATACATAGGCTGCGTGGTATAGTAGTTTCCTTGGGGTATGGCATTGTAGTGTGGAATTCCATGGGGATTGTGATGTTGGGGTATAGAATTGCCCCCAGGATAAGCAGTGCCCCCTTGACTCATTTGAAATTGTGACTAGGGTGCCCCCATGGATTGGTTGGGACCTCCTTGAGATTCCTGCCCACCACAGAACTAACCATATGTCCTTGATTGACATAATTAGCGCTCATGTCAATCAGTGACTGGCCATGCATGCCTAAAAATGGAGGGGGGACTGTTACGTTCCCGATCGGTATATGCATATTGGGAGTGCCCCCAGATATTTGAATCTAGGGTTTGAACTGTACAATGGATGCCAACCATATTGTTGGTTGAGGGGACCCATGCTAACCATGCTATATTGAGCATTATAAGGAGCATTGTATGTAGCACTTGTCGAAGGTATAGAGTTTGACATTAAAGGGGTGGAAACTGGCATAGGCTGGGTTCCAATTGTGGAGGGTGTTATGTGAGGGTTTGTACCTGGACAAATGGGATAGCAGGGTTCACCATCAATAGTGTGGTGGTGACTGTCCACTAGGGAAGTGGTGGGGGGCCAAAAGTGTCCACAAAGTTCCATGACCTGTTAGTCGTCGATGGGATGGATGGAAGTGTTCCAACTAAAGAAACAAGGAGTATAGGTGCCATGGGAACCAAGAGTGGGTCTAACAGATTCGTGAGTGAAGGGTTAAAGGGAAGAAGAAATCCTGCAGTAAAGAAATCCTCCAGTAAACTTGAATCGTCGGTTGTCCAAATAGATTCCATGTGAGATCTTGGACACTGATTACCCGAAGATGGGGAATCCGGTTCACTGGAGCTCAGTAGATCTTCCAGAATGAATGGAGGAAGTCCTAACAATCATCGATGTTGACGACGAGGGCCAGATGTAGCCATGGTGATTGTTAATCTTTATCAATAAATTTTATCGTGATATTTGTTAAAGTCTCAATCATAGCACTCGGGTACCTAAAAAATATAAAAAATACACTAAGGTGATCAATTAGCAAATAGAGGGAAATGACCCTGTTTGATAATCACCGATCACTGGAGATGAAACCTAGTATCAAAATGAATAATAGAGATGGTTGGCCAAATGTACAGCTACGGTTACTCTAGAGCTTCACCTGAACCTCAGATTGAGGGGCCATGTACTCTCATGAAGACAAGCACCCTCCCAAAAACTTAAGGCAGAGTAGGTATGTCTGTGTTAGGTACTAGGGTAGCCCGCCCCAATCACCTTGTGTAAGTCCCTAAAAGTTTGGCCACTAAGGATACCTTAGATCACAGACACTACCGGGGGGGGACATAGTCATAAATAGTATGCTATGTGGGTAAGATACCTGAGTCCCCGACTTAGCTCCGAATTCCTTAAAGTGATCCCCAATACACAGAATACCCAAAGGATTTGCAAGAAAAGGTGGGCTACCTTCACTTACAGTCCAATATTTTCCCGTATTTAGCTTCGCTTTGACTGGAGTGGTCCTAGTAGTATGAATGCAGAAGTAATTTTCTCTCTTTTAATGACACTAGTTTTAGTTTCTGATCTTGGGCAGTTTAATCCACTGCCTATCCCAAGATCCTAGCCTGAAATAATGTTTGTTTTCTCTATAAAGAGTTACTGATTGATTTGAGGTAAGTTTTATGTGTACTTTTTTAGTGTCTTCGGTAAGCGAGTTGACGTATAAAATGTGGTGGGAATCTGACTCAAAATCATGCAAAAGACAATTCTTAAAAAATATTCAATTCGATGAAACAAGTTGTATTCTATAGGTGAAAGTATTTCACATATTCATATTTGTTCCATGCATCCGAGTCATTATAACATGTGCATAACCAACATAAATCTTTCCAATGCTTTCTAACAACTATTTGAAACCAAAATAAAGCAAATTTCAACCAGCTAAGTAGAAGAATGAATAAACAAATGTTGATTTTTCCTTTATAAAAACTTTTTCAAGAAAGAAAAAAAAAACTATTTCCTAAAAAAAAAATTCTTTTAGGACAGAGATCTTGCTATCAAACTACAGTTGTAGATCCTTTTTTAGTCCATGAGCAAGTTTCCCACCCCTTTGAGTTTATAGACACAGTTGTATGTCAATATCTAGGTGACTAACGCTCTGTAGTAGTGGCCACAAAGAGTTACTGGGTCCACTAACACACTATGTGTACAGATACAGAGCTTTATAAATCTCTATTTGCTCTGCTAACCTGTGTTAGTGTGGGAAAAGAGCTAAAAACAAGCCTTTGGGGATCAGATCCACGGGTGAATGTATGAGGGACGAATGCAGCAATGTCTTGGTGGGTCAGAAAGGGAATGAAGAAGTATAGGGAGGTCTTAGAAGGAGGAGGAAACTGAGAACAGCCTGGGTGAACTAGGAACTAGATGTATAGTCCCCAGCGGAGTTACCAATTCTGCTATAGGATAGAATGCACAATGTATGGATAATAGAGATACCCTCAAAGGTCTTCCTGGGACCTTTGGCAGACTGTAATATTATCTACAGCTATCACAAATTTACATGCATGTCCATAAACAATAACTAACTATCAAAGCAAGATATATTGATTACCTCAAGCCTCCATGTAGATTTGCTAGAGAGCACTATGCAGCTAGGTGGAAGTCTCTTGAGCCAGCTCTAGATCAAGTCCTACACATAGAAGGGACAAGCATAAGGACAACATACAACCTTGATAACTAATACATGAATACATAAAAGATATCTAGTTACACATAACTAACCTACTTATGCTAAAAGGTATTGGACAAACAAGGAAATGAATGATAGTACCAACACCATGGAGTAGACAATACAAATGTGGTTCTATATTAATGTCCGAAGAGTAGTTACAACCATCTGTTGCATCAACCTTCCCTTACCCCTCTAGCTTCTCTCTCTCTCTCCCTTCTTACCAACTTCTAATGCTTAGATTTGAGACTTATGCTGAACAATCAAGTAAGCTATCCTTTCAAATGATCTAACCTCTATCACAATAACCTTAGCTTTGCTTATGTAGAATTTGAGTTAGGGCTGCCAAGTTCCTCCATGATTTCCTTAAGGTAAAAGCAATTATGTTGCCATGCTTTTGAGCTCTTTCCCATTTGCCTCCTTCATTAGGATTAGAAATCCCACAAATAGGTCGAACTTGAGATGTTTCCTTGCTTTTGTGAGTATATTTAGGAGAAAATATCTAGATATTTATGAGTCAATTCACTCCTTTGACCTTTAGAACTTCACTAGGATCAACTAATGTTGTTCCCTAACTAACAACTAGATTTAGTAGAGTCACTAATGCTCCCTTAGGATTACAGAGAAGATTTATAAAGCAAGTTTTCAGTGTATAGCTAGCGTTAGTGTGGAAACAAGGCATGTGATCTTGGTTTTTTCTTTAGCTATTATGTCTTTCCCCTCTGAGTTGATGAGGGGGTCATTTTTCTTTATAACAGAAGCTAAGAGGAGCTTCACTGATGCCTCCACTTCAGGAAGTAAAGACAGACTAGAGCTTGAAATGGACCCATCGATGTTCACTACATTCTTGGAGACATGCATGAAGCTATTGCGTGACAGCAAGGCTATAAAGGGGCTACAAGAACTCATAACTAGATGTGTTGGGACCGCGCCAGGAGAACTATGCATAGTCCAGAAGCTCGGGAAGCACATGACGCGAACAGGAAGGGAGATGATATTGATCACGTAGATCGGGGAATATGAGATGGACCAAGTGATTCTAGACCTACGATTGGATGTGAATGTCTTGCCAAAGCAAACATGGGAGTGCATGGGCAAGCCTATGCTACAATGGCCTCCTATCCAACCGTGAATGGTGAACCAGCAAAAGATCCTACCTATGGGGAGATTGTAGGGAATCACAGTAGACATTGAAGGAGAAAGTGCACTAGCAGATTTCCAAGTGATAGAAATTGTTGATGACAACAATCCACACCCTACACTATTGGGAATAGATTGGGCCACTGACATGAATGGAGTGATAAATCTAAAGAAGTGCAAGATGATCTTTGAGAAAAAGTATATGCTCATAGTGGTACCTTTAGACCCTGCAGAAGGATTGCGCTACACAGAGCCACTACGCAACTATGATAGTGACGATGATTTGGATTGCATATACAAGATAAACACATGGGAGCACTATTAGGTAAATCCAACTGTGGATGGATGAATCTCTTGGGAGCCCGAAAGCTACTGTGCATCATATTCTGACGAGGAGATAGAACGATGGCAGAACTAGTTACACGAGGTAAGCACGCTCAACTGTAACATGATGACAAGGTATTTGCACTGCATGGTAATAGAGGTAAGATATCTTCCTACGTGTGATGGGTTGAGTGAGGTGGATGGCTTCTTGAAAAAATTTGAAAGAGAAGTACCAGAACAGTAGCGTTTCGACGCTCTAAAATGAGTACTACGAGCTACGCCCACAAGATGATGGGGGACACACCAAAGAAGTTTTGAGAACTGGTACAAATGTAGAAGGATGCTACTCATGCAGTTTGGGAAGCCTCATATGTGATTGAAAGAAAAGTATGATGGACAAAGCGACTATCACACACACCTATCCAGGTGGATACAGGCATATGGTGTGAAACCTGTGCAAATGCACACCATCCTCGTGATAGGAGACATGATAAGTAAGTAGGTATGAGAAGGAAATGACGTGAATGACCCTACAGATGGGACAAAGAACTATGGAAAAACCAAGTGCATAGAATAATATCCACGCATAATCTTTTAACAAAGTACGTGAAGCACTGAACAAGGTCCACAATGTGAGGTGGACTGACTGGTACTTCCACGTACCAGCGGTTCTCTGGGCTCATAGGACCGTGTGCAAAAACCTGATTGTTATAGACATATTTGGGCACTACAACCCCAATCATATATGTCCATAATCAAGGGCTTCTTAGTCCCTAAAAGTGTTGTTGCATACCCTAAAGGAACAAGGTCAGCTGATTACATCATCTCCCAGAAGTTCTCCATGGAAAATTGCTTAGAACTGGTCAAAACTGGACCATACAAAATGCTCAGTGCAATCTTCCAGAAACTTCTCCTGTGACACTTGCCTCTCTGAATTCGCCCAGGGATGAGTAAGAGATCATCAATATCCAAGTGGAATCAAGAACTATTAGAGAGAAGACACTAATCAAAATCCTAGATGTTGACTCACCCCCATGTAATCATCTATATATGGATCCCTCATCCCAGAGATCTAGAGGCTGGAATTTTGCATCATGTAAGGAAGCGCTATTGGTTTCCTGGTGGAACATCATAGTGTTGGGCGATCTAAGCTTTTCATGAGGTGAAGAAGGGCTTTCATGTTGGGAGGATGACGCTAGGTCAGATCAATGGGTTGTAATCCTCTCTTCTAATCTTTACATCAATAAATCTATTCAATTTTTCCTCCACATTCTTGTATGTTTGATGAATATACATTTGTGTGGTCAATATATATATATGGTCCTATATTGTTTATGATTGTAGATCTCTGTACTTTGAAGGTATTATGCTGCTTTGACTCTATAGGTACTCGTTGAAGTGGAGTAATCAAGGAAGGAGTGACAAAGGTCCGTCAAAGGGGAGAAGGAACAAGCAAAGAACCAAGCGAAAGATTGATGTTGGTATTCTTTGCTCCTCTCCTATCTACTTCTCATAAAGGAAAATGAAAGTAACTTTAGTTTGTTTGTTTCTAAGATAGCTACCCATCTTAGTGGGACTAGCAGCTCTGCGTGGAAACTAGATTTCTCGATAACAAAATGGCGACTCCACTGAGGAGCGAATAGCTTGTTTGCTTGTGTATATTTATTTTCTTTATAAACTACAGACGTAGCCTGAAGTCAAGCTAGCTAGCCTTCGAATTGCATTTGCTATGCAAGTGCAAAGTAGATCAATGCTACTTCAGTCTATCTTTGGGTTTTGTTTATAAACTGAAAATTGGTTTGCAAACATCCTAATTGCCCTGGTAGTGGCTCAAGTAGCCTCATTAGATCAAACCCTGTGATTTGCATTTACTGACTATCATTAGCTTGACCTAAATCCCTGAACTAAGCTGCAAAATATGACCAAGAACCAAGTTGAAGTCTCGTCCCTGGACCATCACACCTTCTCCTCTCGGGAATCTGGATGCATCACACCTCCCGTGTGCAGTAGGTGCGATGCATGATTCTTTCCTTATGTTTCATGTGAGATGATCAGATAAGACTTTTTCTGCTTCCAGATTTTGGTTTTTTGTTCTCTCTCTTCAACTTTATTCAGGAGTTTTACTCTCTGTGATCAGTATACCACTGTGGAAACTCCCTTACTTTGCATGATCAGCCTCCATTATATAAAGAAATGTAAACTTTTTTATGTATTGTTCGCCATTTACGGTTCCCCTCTACAAAGAAGTAGCGTAATCAAATTGTCGTATTTTGATTTGGAAGTGTCACAAGTGTTGTTTTCAGTGAAAGAAAAGAATCCCACTATTCTTGATGGTCGATTACATTTTTACTCTTGTATTTGATTTGAAATAATAGTTTTTCAAGTGTCAAAAGCAGTTTTCAATTCAAAATTGCAAAGTGTCGTCGTTATCTACCTTTCGTCTTTTGAAGAGAAAATCGTTAGTACTGTTGCTTGAAATGATTCAGATTTTTACTTAGCATTCTTTTTGTCATTCACACATTAAGAAAACGAAAAAAATACATGCATGTAAATTTGAATTTAGATTGCTTGTTGATTTTGATTTAGGACAGTGCATCTAGTGTGTGCTCTCTGCTCTATGTTGAAAGAATTCTGCTTCTCTTTCCTTAGTAGCTAGGATTTTCATTGCAAAAAGAAGCTTAAACAATTGTTTATCATCTTAGATTGCATTTTAGGAATTGTATATCTACATCATGTGGTGAACCTGAAAGGAAAATGTCTTAAGAAAAATCAATTGTAAAATAAATTCAATGAACATAAAAACGCTTTGGAACCTAACGCACAACATTTAGAAGTCTAGGCTAGAGACGTATTCCGGTATCGTAAAGCTTGGTAACTATCGCTTTCATTGTAGGTTGGGTGATTCCTCCTCTTTGAGACGACAAGTGCCAATATGGATTTGTTCTCCCACATACTGTCAAGTATATATTCGGAGACCACAATAGGCTATATCCTTTATCCTTAGGAAGTCGTGTCTGCTGCCCTATCGATCGCAATGCACTGAACACAACATTCGGGAAGATTGACTGCTGTACCATAAAAAATATTTTGCAGTTTTGTGATTGGTTTGGTAATCCCTCTATCTAGATTTCTAGAGTAGTCTCTTTTGTTCCTTTTCAAACTCCTTAAAGGAAAAGGTCCATTTGAGCACTTGTCACTTCAGGCTCATTAAAAATCGAAGGCAACTAGAGTCATCTTTAACTTTTTCTTGACTCTTAAAAATTGAAAAAGCAAGTTGTTTCAAAGCGTCATAAAATTTATTTTAATCAGAATAACGTCACTCTTCCCTCATTGGTCTTAGGTTGATAAAATGGAGTCCACCAACTAAGGATTTTCCCTTGGGGGAAATCCTAGTCCTTTCTCCTCTTGGGGAGATGTTGGTGCACCTCATATGGCCACATTGTCCCTCCCAGGGCTGACAAATGGCTTGCTAATATGGCTCTTCTCGACCTCTATCGTTCAAACCGCCGTGATAGCTGAGAAATCAAGTCAACAACTAGATGATACTAGAGTTACCCCCCAACCTTCTACTTCTTTTTTTTCTCCCTCCCCTCCTTCCTCTTCGCTTGGTGAAGCTGGTAAGGCTAAAAACCAAGTAACTGAGAAGAAGAAGAAAGGGAAGGAGAAGAAGAAGGAGGAGCCAAAGACAAAAAGGGGCAATCATGCATCATCTAGCAAAAATCCATACACTGCACCATCCAAACCTAAATCTCCATGTGTCATTTGCAAAGGAGACCACTATCATCGAGATTGTTCTTGCGTCCCTCGGATCTTTAGGGAATGGTCTCCTCATTTGCACAATCCGGTGTCATCAAGCTCTGATGATCATGTTGAAAGTGCATCGTCAACTAGTGAAAACGAAGTCTCTAGATAGAAAGGAAAATGTAAATTTCCTTGCAAACTGTGTGAAGGAAATCATGCCATCCACCGTTGTGCCTTCCTAGACGGAGCTAAAAGAGTCTTGGATGACCATCTTGCTTCACCGCTATGACTTCCTCCTGGGTACAAGAAACTCTTGCTGAGTCCATTGCTAGTTGAAAATCCGACTGACACAACTTTGTGGTCAATCGAAGCATCTACCATTGAATATAAACCCTCTGAGTCCACACCAAATGAAATTCAAAAGGTCAAGGCGGTAGTTGACCCGGTCTTGTCTTTAGAAGGTCCATCTTCAGATGATATAGTCACCGAAGAGAATGAGAATGACACCGTTCAAATTCTTTTCGTAAACACAGAATCTAATGAACATGGGCGCAATCTACCTGTTCCTTTACCACAGGGAGGAAGTTCGTCAGAGTCATATTCAACCGTTTATTTGGTCCCACCTCCAAGCAACCTAGTCATTTCCTTTGATTGGAATCTACTAGGCAGACCCCGTCTACTGTCTAATGTACCATTTCGAATCATTGTACAAGCTTGCAGAATGGTCATGGTCGGTACTATCATAGATGAAGGGGATTTTGTGAGTATCCTTTCCTCAACTGCTTGGAAAGCACTTGGTTCGCCATCTCTTCTGCCTGAGATGTGAAATCCGACAGGCTTCGACAAAGGAACCAGTCGACCGTAGGTATCCATCCAAGTTTGCCTATAACTTTGAGAGGGAAAACCGTTTATCTGAACGTAATGGTAGTCCAAGGACATTTAGATTATAATCTACTCCTTGGGCATGACTATATTTATAGCATGGGAGCCATTGTCTCCTCACTCTTTTGAGTAATGTGTTTTTCACATGAAGGCCGAGTGGTCCAACTCATAGACCAGCTTTCATTCCGTGGCTCACACATAGCTAATAGTCAAATGCCATGCCTAACTAGTCTTTTCATGCAAGGAATGTCTCATCAATCTCCAGTCTGTCCACCTAAAGAGTGTGAGTAATTCGATGGCCATGACTGAAACCCAAGGGGCATGCACCCTGGTCTACTTCGGCAGGGAAACTTTAAGTATAGGGTAGGTTTCCGCGAAGGATATATGACTAGTCTGACACTCGTCCGTTTAGGAAAATGGGATTAGACCAGAATAAGATTCCCTCATCAAGGTTAGGTGGTTGGATCTAGAATCACCTTTGTCCAAATGGACTAAGGTAGGGAAGTGTTTCTGTCTGTTATGCGGATGGAGACTATCTTGCAAATGTGAGAACTTCTATATGGTAGCCTGGAAACTCTATTTCACTATACCTGGGGGCATGCAAACCTTTTTGCATTCAAGTGAAGAGTGACCATTTATTTTCTTAGTTTGTAGATTCTCAACCCTTTAAACTCATAGGATTGGTTGTTCCTAGCTTACATAAAGGAAGGATACAGAGCAAAGTTTCGAATGGCGCAAGCTCCTTAAAAATTGAACCTATCAGTGAGACATCCTTATTATACGAATAGCATGAGTAAAGTTCAAGCTCATTAAAAATTAAACCTAAGCGATTGAAAAATGTTCCCCCAGAGTTTAAGCTCATTAAAAAATGAACCAACCTTCAGTAAATAACCATTGCGAATGCATTATCATCAGCTTTTGAGCCTTGGTCATGTTCTCATCATCACCTCCACTCTGTTTTAGCCGATCATAAGCCTCCATTTGATTGTTTACCCATTTTGAGGAACAATTGCGATGAATGATTCTGTTAGCCATCCTTGTGATACTGCCGTGATTGGAAAATTCCAAACCTTACCTAGAATCAGCTGCTACCTGAAAATATCACTCGTTCCTCAGAAACGAGTCTCCTTTAAGCTCTTTTCATTTGACTCGTAAAATATGAAAAGATTGTTGAACAATTGGCTTCTCCAGCTCGTTAAAGCTATCAGAAGTGCTATCCCTCCTCTAGATTTTAATCTTTTTGGACCTGAGGGATTATTACACAAAAAGATTGAGCACTTATCTTGTTCGGCTCGTTAAAACTATCAAAAATTCATCCCTTTCATATTATTTTATAATTTTTTGGACTTAAGGGATTATATGACGAAAAAGGATTACTGGAGTTTCCTTTCCGTTGCTTTTCAGACTCTCTAAAAATTGAAAAATGATCGATTTTTCTTTGTCGTTAAACTCGTTAAAACCAATAGCGACAAACTTGTCCATAGAAACAAGAACGAGTTTCACTGTCGCTAGGCTCGTTAAAAAATAGCAACGAGGTTTGCCCGAAGGGAAAATTATAGAACAAGCATATGTTATCTTCGTCAAGCTTGATAAAAATAAAGAGGTACCGGTCAGCAATGACTGGGGAAAATTGGGAAGAAAACTTGAAGAACCTTTATTGGTAGCAAGTCGCTCTTGAGCATGACACTTCCACTCCATCACCATGATTGAGTCGGGTTGGGTTATTCCATTCACTGGTCATATTACCATTGGTCCATCGTACCATCCATCTTTGGGGTTAATGCTACCAATCCATTTCAGTGTCGCCGATATGTTCAAGAGAAGTTGATCAGAGAATTCACCAACCCAGCTTGTGTCTCACCCGTTGCAATACCTTCACGCTTCATTCTTTCATGACCACCACCCTGAAACTTGTATCATCAGATTGTTTTCACCTCCACAAAATAATTTTCTATGTTCCATGTCGTAGATGTGGGATTCATTAAGGCCCTCTGACGATGGGTCACTTCTTGTCGACGACAGCTCATTATCCAAGAACTCGACCTAGGAACAACCCTTTCAGTACTTTGAAGCTTGCATGCCTCAATGGCAAGTTTCTCACTTCCGGCGACAGGTTTACATCAATGGCCTTCGATCGAACGATTTTGCATGGTGTTCGATGCCAAGTCCCATTTTCACACCACACGAATTGTATTGTAGTACCTTGAGGGTCATCATCATTATCGGTGATTCCTCTCACACTTGTTAACAGCTTACATCATTGGCTGGTAATCAGGGGATGTCTTTCCATGTTTGACTCCAGAACATCTTTTCACATGGATCGACTTGTACTTCGGGCGAAGATTGAATGAGTTTGAAGACCCCATATCTAGTTTCATCCATCTGGGCTACGATATATTCAGGAAAATAAAGGCATAAAATGCACATCATCGCTGCGCAGATGATCATCCGAATCAAAGGATGATGGCTCTATCAAAATCATCAGTCTACTACACAGACGGTTGTCTGTCCTATGTACATGAAAATGAATTTATAAATTTGAGCATGGGAATGCCCACCTCATCTAGAACATGAAAATATTATGAAGATAATGTGTTGTATTGTATCTTATTATAGGTCGCCTTCTAGCTCGAAAAACCTCGGATCCTCATGATAAAGCATTTCACCCGACATCAAAAGATTTACGACCTCATGCTTTAGGGGGCAACTGTTATAGACATATTTGGGCATTGCAACCCCAATCATATATTTCCATAATCCAAGGGCTTTTGAGTCCCGAAAAGTGTTGTTTAATACCTTAAAGGAACAAGGTCAGTTGATTACATCATCTTCCAGAAGTTCTCCATGGAAAACTGCTCAGAGCTGGTCAAAACTAGACAATACGGACTGTTCAGTGAAAAGGGTGTGATGCATCTCACCTGCCACATGCAAAAAGTGTGATGCATACTAAGAATCCCTTCTGTAGGGTGCGATGGGTGAGAGTAGACAAATGGCAAAGACAGTTTGCAAGGTGGATGATCATGGAATCTTCCAGAAACTTCTCTTGTGACACTTGCCTCATTGAATTCGCCCAGGGATGAGTAAGAGATCATCAATCTCCAAGTGGAATCAATAACTATCAGAGAGAAGACACTAATCAAAATCCTAGAAGCTGACTGATCCCCTTGCAATCATCTATATATGGATCCCTCATCCCAGAGATCTAGAGGCTGGAATTTTGCATCTTATAAGGATGCGTTGTTGGTTTCTTGGTGGAACATCATAGTGTTGGGTGATGTAAGCTTTTCATGAGGTGAAGAATGACTTTCATGCTGGGAGGATGATGCTGGGTCAGATCAATGGGTTGTAATCCTCTCTTCTAATCTTTATATCAATAAAGCTATTCAAGTTTTCCTCCACATTCTTGTATGTTTGATGATATATGCATTTGTGTGGTCAATATATATTTGGTCCTATATTGTTTATGATTGTAGATCTCTGTACTTTGAAGGTATTATGCTGCTTTGACTCTATAGGTACTCTTTGAAGCGGAGTAATCAAGGAAGGAGTGACAAAGGTCCATCAAAGGGGAGAAGGAATAAGCGAAGAACCAAGCAAAAGATTGAGGTTGGTATTCTTTTCTCCTCTCCTATCTACTTCTCATAAAGGAAAATGAAAGTAACTTTAGTTTGTTTGTTTCTAAGATAGCTACCCATCTTAGTGGGACTAGCAGCTCTGCATGGACATTAGATTTCCCGATAATACTGATCGCGCAGGAACCGCCAAGGATGGAGTATGAAGCAACCGCAGTAAGCCTTATAATACTTGGAGAACTTAGAACGCGCATGATAGCACTGATAGATATGATGGTTCGCGAAACCTTGGAAGCAGAAATCCAATAGGGAAATCTCAAACTCCAAGAACTTGAAGAAGAAAGGATATGATTAAGGAAGAAAAGTGCTTTGTTGGATGTGGAAGTTAAGAAGCTGGAGGACGAGATAAAGGAATATTTTCTCGGAAAAAAAAAACTAGGGTGATAAGGCAGGATGTGTACAATCACGATGACAGGTTTAAGGCCTATCACTGTGAATTGATCAGTCTGATGCCTTGTATTGGATCACACATTGCTAAGCATATTAACTAGGGTAGCGCGTTGCATATGGTAAAGTGCGCGATGCTGACCATAATAATAAAATTTGGGTATTCTCCATGAAACATGAAGGATGTCAGGATGAAACTTTTCATGGGTGGTGCGACCACCTGACTAGCTGAAGGAAGAACAATCTTAGCGCTCCAGGAAATTGAAAGGGAGCACAAGACTATAAACTATTATGCCTGGGAGCCGCGCAATGTTGGAGCTGCGCACAGAAGCAAAGAGTCACAAGGTCCACAACTACGCACGGGGGGTTACACTGCCATGCGGGTTTACTAGAAAGTGACCGTTGAAGTCACTATTCATGATGGGATTTGAGACTAGATGGTGTGGGCGACAACATTTAAGACATGATTTATGGGCAAGATTTGGGAAAACCTGCCACCAAGGGAGCATTAATGACCTGGATTTGGGGGGAACATTCGAATTCAAATTCAAAAAGTGCTATAAATTACAAAAGGCTGGCCAACCAACAACACTTGGTCATTTGCCAATTGAGCTATTAAGTAGAGCCCTGATTGTTGTGTGTCGAGCATTGATTGAGCCCCTGAGTTCACGATTGCTAGATTTCTAGACAGATACGATGGCAACAGCTGAGGATGTTATGGAGATAACAAAAATGACCACCAAGGAGTCCATGCAGGCCTTGATTGTGGGGGATGCTCCGGAAGGTGCTAGGATTGTGGCAGAAATCCTAAAATCACTGTGCACACCAAAACCCAAGAAGGACAAACAAGTGATGGTTCCTGTACGTGTGTCCCCACAGAGCCCGCTGCACACCAAGCTATCAATGGAGGATAGGGGGAATGTCATCACCATAGAGAACGATGAAGAAGAGGAAGACTTGGAGGACCTAATCATTGTAGAAGATAAGGATGAAGGCATGGAGGAGGAAACTCAGCCTGCGCACCCCCCGACAAAGTTTCCCACCTATGTCCCCCCGCGAAAAGGGAAGGCTAAAGTGCCCAATGACCTACACAAGACTAAGAGCTCGCTCCATATCCCACTCCTCCCGCACAACATTATTTTTTAGGCACGCACTTGGGATGGTTGCCGAGCCTAAAATTTGAAGATTGGGACCTTTCTGACCATGAGAATTTCCCTCACCTTGAGACCAGGCACCTCATGATTTCCAAGTGGAACACTGCAATGGGGGTTACAAAATTAGAGACACAAATGTGGTTGTGCGGAGTGGAAAAGGCTAGGTTATTGAACCTACTCTGGAAGCCACATTTCTACCGTGCCCCAGTAACCATTTTCATCATCAGGAAGCTGCTTTGCCTAGTCCATGATGGGTGTTTGTGGCTGGAGGAGTCCATTCCCATCATGACAAACGTGATTCAATACATCTCCTAGCTTCCATGCAAAGGAGAGGACCTCACGGACATCTTGGAGGGGAAGAGCAGTGGCTTGGCCATCGTGGAGGCCATGAAGAAAAAATACAAGGAAATGAAGAAGAAAAGGGGCTATGCCATATCCAGCATCAATTTTGAAGTAGCGAAAGTGGCAACCCAAAAAATGGTTGCTAAGGTTATGCGCAAGTGCTGCGTAGATGAAGTAATTGCGCCGGTGGTCGCACTCGCTGAGTAGTGCGCGGAGGGGGTCCAATTTAACTGGTCTGAGTTCCTCTACAAGGAGTTTTTAGAGAATTGCCACGAAGATCAGGAACAGGGAAAAACATTCCACTATGCATGGCTTTTGCTATCCATAGTGCTCATGGCAGGGGAATTACCAGAGGATATTCAATTCTCGATAATTTAAAGGGACCTGCCAGAGGTCGTGAAGTATGCTTCACTATAGGCCACAAAGGATGCCAAGAGGGTCTGCGACAGTAAAATATTCTAGATGTTCATGGAGATGAACCTTAGAATGGGGATCAACCATAAGCCGCAATTGTCGCCCACTATCTACAATAGCCTACAAAGTTTTGAAGAATTCAAAGCGGACATCCGTAACATTTACATTAGAGTGTGCAAGGACCTGGCCAAACAATGGATAAAGCTACCCTTTGTAGCCATGGACGATGTCATCTTTAATGTATTGGAGGCATGGCCACCAAAGTGGCACACCCCAGAGATCGTGGAGATACAGAAGTCGGTGGCACAAAGAAAGAAAGATGAGGCCAAGCTATGCATCACACAGTTGGCTGAAAAGTGAAGGAAGGAAGCAGTGGCAAAAGAAGTGCGAGTGGCACGAGACGCTGCATAGAGATCAACTAAGCAGGAATAGGCAGTAGCAGTAGCAGCAGCACAGTAGGCAGTCACAAAGGTGCAGGATGGCCAAATTTCACCTTCACATGGGTAGGAAGCAGAGGAAGAAGAGGGAGGTGTAGACCCATGAACTGTGTCAACACAGATGAAGCACCAGCACCCAACCGAGCAGACAGAATCACGTAAGAAGGTTAAGGAATCGAATTTATCGATTGACCGGATCTCCCTAATCGAGGGTGATCTACATGACATTGGTGAGATAGTGTGTGATGTCACCTCTGAGGCCCTCCAAAATTTCATGCAGGAGAACTAGATTGTGTTGCGGGCCCTCAGAGCATAGTTGCAGGAATTGCAGGTACGCCCTCCTTAGGTTGGTACCCTTTCAACTAGCCTCACAGTCGGAACAATGACAATAGAGCAGATGTTGTGTGCGTGGATGATGAATACCATAGTGCTACCAGAAGGGGCACTAGTGACAAAAAATGAGGTCGACAAGCCTACGGTTAGCGCATTAAAGGGTCTCGGTATCAACATAGTTGCGCTCCCACGAGAGACCTTATATTTTTTACAGGATGGGATAACTACCAATCTGTGAGCTAGGGAGAGCCATGCACTACAAGTCCTTAGTGAGGAGAAAATCAATACAGAACAATTTAGCTTGTAGTGTGACAAAGTGGTTTCATAGAATCAACAGCTGTTACAGGTAATAGACGACGCTTGCCAAAGTGTCTGGGAGCTAGCCATCTCAGTAGACATGCCAACAGAGGTGTGGATCCATAGGTTAGTAGTAGGGGTATGTGAGGCGAGGGAAGAAATGACAAAGGTGCAGTTGGAGCTAAACCTTCAGATCATTGATTTGCAGTTAAAGGCGCAGTTGTCCACCCCCCCGGAAGTTAGAGAACAACGTGCTAGCACTATCACAACGGGACTAGATCAAATTGGTAGTGTAGTGCGAGATTGCACCAGCATGTTGGAAGAATCATTTGAGGTCCTAACAAATCTGCAGGAGGACCCCAACATCCAGCACTTAGAGATAGAGGCGCGAGAACTCCAATAGTAGTATGACAACGTCAAAGGAACTGCATAGGTGGTGGCCCTCACTTAGAGGCTCACATAGATGCAATAGGCTAAAGTGTTGAAAGAATAGGAGGACGCGGCACGACATAAGGAAGTAGTCTTGAAGGCATGCGTTCAACCTTGGATCGACAAGGCCTTCACCATCACAATAGAAATTGAAGGCAAGCTCGCAGAAATGCAAGGGATGCATGCACTGATGTAGAGAAGCACTTCTGACATAGAGGTCTCGAAACAACGTATGCAGCAGATCCAGCAAGCAGCAGCTCAGTGTGCTCCTGACCTTGCCATAGTTCGAGAATAGTTGGAGGGAGTCTGCGTAAAGATCTCCGTGCCGATAGAGTGACTCGAGGGCGAGTCACAATGTTTGTGTTGGGGGCCTGTTGGGCATGGAATCCCCCCAAGGCATCTTTTGATGCTTACAGCCCAAGTTTTGACCAAATATTGTTTTAAAAGCTCCACGAATTATGGGTGTGGAGTGCGAAAGTATAATAGAGTCACAGGGTTGTCACCCTAGTTTTTGTAATGTAATGTTGGCTGGATAGACCTACCCATGGTCCGTGGACCATGAGATTGTATAAATAGAGCAAGGCTCTAAGTATAGAAGAACTAACTAATAGAAGGAGGAAAAGTCTAAGTGATTGATTCGAAGTGTAAAGTGTATCTGTGGGTCATAGAGTAGGAGAAGGCTCTGTGGCTGAGTGCGCAAAGGCCTAGTAGTTCGTAACTAAATGCGTGGACCCCTGCAGCTGAGTGCGCAGGGCAGGTCGAGTTTGTAATCGTTGGAAGAATCAATAAAGATAATTTTTACTATAATTTTGTGTATCTTTTCCTGGTTTAATGCATGATTGGATATAATTTTCAAATACATTGTTATTTACTACACGATCCTGTATGAATGCTTTGTATTGTTGAATGCTTTGCATTGATAATTATAAGGCATTCAAGTAGGAAAAGGTAGTTAATTAACACTGGAAGATAAGTAAGATCTCGGGTAATAGCGTAGAGCGCAGTACAACCCCTGGTTGGGGTTGCGCAAAGGCAGTGTATCAGGCCGCGAGGAATGGGAAGTGCTCGAAGCAACCTGCGCGCAGAAGCAAACAAAGGACCAATCGAACCTCTTAGACATCTCAAGGGTGTGGAAACCAAGTTCTAGCACCCTCCCATACTACTTCGGGCGAGACCTCAGTTCGCACTCCACAAACTGTTTCCAAAAGCGCTAGTAGTACAGGGATTTGTTTGGCTAATTAACTCCAAACCTGGGTCAAACCCCAACAAGCCAACAAACATCAACATATGTAGAGCATTTAGCTCTGTGGCCATCAAGGTTTGTGAGAAAGAGTGAGTAGACCATAGAGTATTTGCTTATTTCAGTCTTTAGAGAAAATTTAAGTAATTTTTAGTTAAGAATCATACAAATTTTAAATTAAATTCTACTAATTTTCATAATTTAAGGGTGGTTTCACTGATCTAGGAATAGAGAATGAATAAAAGGAATAGGAGCTTACTGATTTATTCTCATAACAGCCTTGGTGACCACAATGTTAGATATTTTGAACATCAAAGCCTATCATTTGGGTCTTCTGCCTCAGCTTCTTTATTATGATAAATGGCCTCCCAAATTCATTCGGAGATTAAAGCATAAACTTAAAAGAAAGGATGAAAAAAATAGTGAATTTTGAACCAAATGGCCTCGCAATTTCATGCAGAGATTAAAGCATAAACTTAAAAGAAAGGATGAAAAAAGTAGTGAATTTTGAACCAGAGATCTGAGGTGTGTGTACTCCTCCCTATGGGAAGAAGACAGAAAGTGGGGTGGAAATGCAGTGAGGTTAGAAATGAAGCATACCTGGGTGCTATTAATGGACTAGAGATCCAATGGTAGGGTTCATCTGCTACTAGTGAAACCTTAATTTAGAACTCTCTTCAATCTCGTTTTCCCTCCTGCCCTATAAAAAGTGAAAATGTGCTACTCGTTTTCCCTCAGCCCTATGAAAAGTGAAAATATACTAGTTTTAATCTCGTTTTCCCTCCTGCCATGTGAAAAGTGAAAATGTGCTACTCATTTTTCCTCTGCCCTATGAAAAGTCAAAATATACTACTTGTTTTATAACATAAATGAATATTGGATTTGGGAGGGCTTTATTACATCAAAATTAAGGCTGAATGTTTTCAAAAATGTTAAAATTTTCCTCCCTGAAAAATAATAAATACAATATTTATAGATTATAGAGTATATGTGTAGGTGTAATTTAAGTATGTAAGCAATTCTAAATATGGGCTTAGTTAAATAATAATAGTAATAATTCCCGGATCTGGGTGCTCCCAAGGTGCATTTAAGTCGGGTTAACTCTCCGCCGACAGTTGGCTTCGCACCTGGTGAGCTGTGCACGACTCCCACAACCTCACTGTGATTGATATGAATGTGGTGAGGTACAGGCTTATCGTTAAACATTCAACAATGAATACGTGCCCTGTTCGAGATCCAGCGCAGGATGTTTTATTCATGATTCAGGTTCTGGTTTTGGCTATCGCTCTTATCGGGTCTCTCCATATCTATCTGCCATTTTTACCGCATCCCTGTTTAGCTCTGGCAGCTTGGAGGCTTATCTGGAGCTTGTTCTTCACCTGGTTTGCCCACACTTGACCCTATTCCATCTGGTCTTGTTTAGTCCCCTTCTCAAGTCTCTCTGTCTCTTTGAAGATGGTGCGTCGCCGTGGTGTTTCTCGCCATGGAGGCACCAACGACAATTGTGGTAGCTCTCAGCCTACTCCCCAGAATATCACTCCGCTGGCTTCGGCTCCCCCGACCTCTGTTCATGGCAGGCCCTTCCCGCACAACTCTTTTCAAACTACCCGTTTCAAATTTCACAGTCGGCTCAATGAACCAATTCTCTCAGCTAGCATTACGGTTATTTTGGCTGAGGAAGAAGATAAGCCCAACAGCTCTGTTCAAACCTCACCATCGCAGTCTCAGAATGACAGTGTGCTTCAGGGAGACATAGTTGGAACGGTGTTCAAAGGTGAAGATCTGCAGGAAGCGGGGATTGTGCCTAAGGTACCTTGGCCTCCAGTTGATTCTGCTCAGCGCAATTCGCTTACGGTCAAGCCGGCGCACCCTTCTGGTGGCAATCTGATTTTGGTAGCTCCTCTGGGTGGCCGCAACTTGGGAGATGGGGACAATGACTTTGACCTGTGGATGGGCTCTCCTCGCCAGATGGAAAAGGATGCTCCGGACTGTCGGAAACATGCTTGATTTCTATGGTACCACGCCTTCTGTTGGCAGTTTCCCTTCTAGTCTATATATCATTTTGCTATGCTTCTCTGGATTATGTCAATTATGTTCTGTATCGAGTCCTAGCTGGGTATCACTATTAGCCATTATAGCCTTCTGTTTTCTATCAGGTCATGGCTTAGAAAGCCATTGTTTTTTGCTAAATTGTGTATATGGCTATCAAGGTAGAATGACTATTAGTAAAGCCATAGTACTCGACTGTTTTGTAGTGATGTTCACCACTTTGGTTCATACTCTTGTCTGTAAGGGTTCTGGAAAACATGTTTATGAGTTTTCTCAATCGCGGAATTGTTGTCACAGGGGTATATGTCTCTCAAGGTATTTGGTTGCTAGATGGCTTCAGCCTTCTCTGAGGCCTTAACCTCTCTGTAAATATTTTTCTCTTTTTTAATAGATTTAACCTTTACATAGAAAAAAATAATAATAATAAAAGTCAAAGGCATGTGGATGAGTGCCAAAAATCTAAATGTTGGCTCAATTAATAATAAAAATAATAAAATTCAATTTGTTATATTTTGATTTTGTTATCAACTTGTGAATAGGTTTTGTTACAATACCATGAGCCAATACCATGGCTTATCAATACCTCAAGCCACAAAACCATAACTTATTTCATGACCAAAATATTTTATAACAATATGACAAGATTCTTAACCATGGATACTCACCCCCCACTTTACAGTGGATATTATTAACTTGTAAAACTTTGGATTTGTTATAATACGATGGGCCAATACTATGGCTTATCAATACCACCTGCTCTAAGAACATAACTTATTTGACAATCAAAATATTTTATAACAATATGAAAATATTCTTAACCATGGATATTTATTCTCACTTTACCATGGATATTATTAACTTGTAAATAGACTTTGTTGCAATACCATGGGCCAATACCATGGCTTATCAATACCACATGCCCAAAAAACATAACTTATTTCAAAATCAAAATATTTTATAAGAATATGACATGATTCTTAATCATGGATATTCACCCCCACTTTGTCATTGATATTATGAACTTGTGAATAGGCTTTGTTACAATAGCATGGGCTAATATCATGCCTTATCAATACCACATGCCGAAAAAATTATATCTTATTTCACAATCTAAATATTTTATAACAATATGAAAAGGTTCTTAACCATCGATATTCACCCCACTTTACCATGGATATTATTAACTTGTAAATAGGCTTTGTTACAATACCATTGGCCAATACCATGGCTTATCAATACCACATGCCCAAAAACCATAACTTATTTCACAATAAAAATATTTTAATTTAATTTAATTCTATAACATTTTTTATTTGAAGCTATTAGGAAAATGGTGTAATTAGTTTTGAGATATATATATAAACCCTCTATCCTCACAACTACTAAAATTATTCCCATATAAATTAAATTAAGGTTTTAATAAAATTAAAAATGAGAATACTTTTATATTTAAAGATGTGAAATTTATCTAATAAAAATATTAGTAAGAACCAACATAGATCTATCTTAACTAAGGATCCAAGCGATGATAGCAAGAAAATTGAAGGGAAGAGAGTGGGAGGGAGATAGTGACAAAGATGGAGGGTGGAGAGAGAGAGAGAGAGACATAGATAGAGAGAGTGAGAGAGTGATGGGGGGAGATGGAGAGAAAGAGGTAGGAAGAGAGAGAGGGGAGAGAGAGAAGAAGAGAGGGAGGGAGAGAGATATGCACTTGGAGGGGGGAGAGAGAGATATGGAGTTGGACGTGGATAGAGAGGGAGGAAATAACTAAGGCATAGGGAGATAGAGGTGGAGAGAGAGGAAGTAACAAGGGATATATGGATAGAGAGAGAGGGAGAGAAGGGAGGAGGGAAGAGAGAGAATAGGTGGGGATAAAGATAGGGAGAGAAGGGAAAGAGAGAGAGAGGGAGGCACAGAGATGGAAGGGGGTGTGAGAGAGAGAGTGATGGGGGGACAGAGGGAGGTGAGAGAGAAAGGGAGAGAGAGGACTAAGAGAGAGGAGAGAGAGGTGAATTTGGAGGGGGAGAGCGAGGGAAGAAAGAAGAAAGACATAGAGGGAGAAAGGTAGAGAGAGGGAAGGAAGAAGAAAGGCATAGAGGGAGAAAGGTAGAGAGAGAGGGAGTGACAAGGGAGCGATGGAGAGAGGAGATATCGAGGGAAGCGAGAGAGGCAAAGAGGAAGAGGAAGGGAGAGAGAGATAGATATGGAGAGAGGGTGTGTATGTTTGGGGGGTTAGATAGAGAGAGGGAATAAGAAAGAGACACATAGATACAAATATAGATATTATATAGTATTATATAACTAGCCTAGATCCATCTTAACCTGGATCTATCAAAAAACGAGGTTTTCACATTGAGATATTGGATCACTCTCGATGCTTGATAGATCCGGGTTAAGATGGATCTAGGATGGTTTAATAAGTTTGCAGTTGTATTTGACAAACTAACGCTTTTTTTTACGGTTGTGTTTGAAAACATTTTTTCTATATTTGGTGTATTTATCATAATAATAATAATGTAATTTTAATTTAATTTTAAGATTACCTTTTTTATGCAATGATTTTGTTGTTAGTTTATAGAGATAGACATGTTATACTTTTGGAATTTGAAAAGGAAACACGTGCTCTTAACTTGGTTGTATTGAAAACATTTAAGTGTAAGAGATAAACATGCCCTCTTAACTTGGTTGTATTAAAAACATAAGTGTTCTTGTATACTAGGTGGGTGCAAACAAGAGAGAGTATATGGTAAGTGGATTAAATAGTTAAAAACAAGTGTTAGTTAAGGAGAAAGTTACAAAAATCTAACAAACAGGCTATATTGGGATAGGATATTATTGTTTTGGGACATATAAAGTTGAAGGTACATTTTATGGAGGTGTAGTCTAAGCCCTTGGGTGTAGGGCACATCTTATGGTTGTCTTGGACTTTTAGTTGTGTTAGTGTTGTCAACTAGAGGTGGAGAGTCCAACCAATGAGTAGGAAAAATTGTTCATTTATAGGGTTGGCATCAATCAAGTATTCTCCCTCTCTACCCAACTCTAGGATGAGGAGTGTGCATAGTGGAATTATTATTATAACAAATAGAAAATATTTGATTATCTTTAAGTTCAACGGCTTGAAGTGGTTGCCTCAACCTTCAAATATTTGAAGGAACTATGTGTTTTTCAATTAAACCCTTGTGGTCAAGGAGATGCAAAATAGGAAGGCCTTATGGCTATTTTTAAGGGTTTTTAATGACCCTCGTCTTGTGGTAAGTATGTAGATATGATGCTAATGGTCCCGATCTTAGTACGTTCACCTATATATTGTATATATTTTCCTATCACCTTTCATTGTATAAATATGATAAATATTTTGTGGTTACCCTGATGTACATGTTGATGTTCCACTTGTATGGTTATGGGAAACACTTCTTAGTTATCCTTTTGTACATGGGGAGGATCATAATTACTCTATGCCCGCAAATATAATAGTGAATAGTGTTTAACTAAATCAAAACCCTAACCATCGACCCAATCTCCATTGATGAGGCTTCAACGAATGGTCCTCCTTAAGATAACCATTTATAATTATTGATGGCACATTTTTCTAATTCAATGAACCTTGTATTAAATAGGGGGAGTTAGATGGAACCTCAATGACTTCAACGTGAGCATAATAACCAAAGTTCAACATATACCATAATAACCTATACATATGTCTTTATACCAGGGGCATGATATAAGTATAAGGAACTCTATCAATGGGGGGCTTAAAGAGCATATAGCTCAACTCATATAGTTGAAAGAGAAAAAATAATTCGACCCAAGACCTAAGAAGAGACTCACAGACACTCACAGGCATAATATTTACAGGCCTTGATGCAATCAATGCGGGAGGGGAGATATTTTGCAACCTATTAGCACACACGAATTGATTTTTCTCCTCCCTCACCCCTTGTCGATTCTAGAAGAGACCTAGGAAGAGGGAAAATGACAGTTGGGGAGAAAATGGGAGGGAAAATGGCAGGAAAGGGAAAATCCAGTTAGCCAAGCCCTAACTAACCAAAAGGATGGAGTGAGAAGTAGAAAGAGAAGAGAAATTGGGATAAGGAGAATAGGAATAAAAAGAGCACAGTGAGAGGAGAGTAAGGGAGAAGGAATTGAGAGTGAACAAGATGAGGAGAGGGCAATCAAAGGCAAGGAAGTCACTGGGTAACTACTCAAAGGGTGTTGTTTCAAGGAGGGTGTCACACTTGGACATCATGGGGTTTGAACCACAAAGATAAAAAACTGAATTCTGATGTCAGAGGTAAGCCTACATCATGTTGTTGAACTGTACATTTGACATTTATTGCATCAAACTACCACTTCTTTGCATCTAATTAACAATCAAGTTCTTGAGTCTAGTGCAATGGGAAAATCACTACCATGAATCTCTTTAGAGAACTCCAATTTCCCAAAGATATTATAGTCATATATTTGTTGGTTAGTTTTACAGTCCAAGATTCAAGAACCTTACCGTCATGCTTGTGGCTTAGCCACCTTCCAACTAATGCGATAAAAACACCTAGTAATATTTTCACATTGAACACTATACAATAAACTTAACCATAATATCTTAGTGTAGAACAAGTAACTAGCTAGACTCTGGAAGGGTTTTTGGATTGACTATTAGTGAAACTCATTGCAGTTAGGTGTGCCAATGTGTGCTGAGTGTTACCAAGTGTCCGGGAAACACAATGGATAACTAGGTCAAAGGTGTGGTAAGAGGGGAGTGTCATGGTATGCTAAGCAATTCTAAATCATTCTAGCATGCCAGAGTGACATGCAACCAATATGTGCTAGGTGCCAAGGTGTGCCAAATAGTGCTAGGAAGTGTTAGGTGTTGAAAATGCAACAAGATGATGGAGCTTAGTGAAAAGAAGTCACCTTCACTAAGTGGGCCCGCAGGCTATTTTTGGTGCAAAGTCTATTTTTAGACTATGTCTATTTTAAGACATATGGATCATGGTCTATGAGTTGCAGGATGCTATTTATGGATGATTGGTCATGCTGGTAAAAATAGATGGACCTCTATTTTTAGACATATGGGCGGAGTCTATTTTTAGACTACCAGTCTAGAAATAGAACAATCGAATATTATTAGTTCTTAATAATATTTGGACTATAAACATTATCTTATCCTCTTGCAACACTTCAGTTCGAGCTACGGATGTGGCACATGCAACTGCCAGAAGAAAATACGCTTTTCCTATGGGTTAGTTGAGTTATTGCATGATGGACTTCAGTTAGAACTCAAGTGATTGAGTTTGTAGAGTTGATTAAGGAGTTGATGGAGTTGTGTTTAGTTTGACTTAGTTGAACTAGTTGTATTTAGTCTAACTGCCAAATACACTAGTGATGAGTGGTGTGAATTAATTAATAATTAATTCACTAATTATTAACTCATAAATCAACTAAATAATACATCAGTTAACTCAGTGCATGGACAGTTCAGTGGAGACAAGTGTTAGAGGTGGGTGAAAGGGTGAGACTACTATCAGTTGTGACTATAGATGTGCATGAGATTTTCACAATCATTGATTGAGATTGCCAATGAGGATTGCACAGTACAAGCCAAGGGAATTTGAACTTGGATCAGATCTATTCTCAACTTGGATTGCGTAGTAGAAGCAGGCAAACAATGGAGGAGATTTGAACCCGTGGCTTGTTCATATCTATGCTAGTTTGTGTGTAGCATGTGGAGATAGTACTGAGTACTTGTGAGGAGTATTGTACTATGTATTGTTACATGTTCTCTATCATTATAATATACAGATAGCCGGGGGTTTTCAGCTGTATGCTTTCCCCATTACATACTGTGTTGATATGTGTGATTGATGTTTCAATGTGCGCATGAGATTATTTTTTTAATTCCGCAAATTGATGATCAATGGTAGAGGAGGTTATGTATTATGCATGCATTCCGCAAATAGTGTATAATTAGGATAATCTCTGTGAATAAGTGTTATATTATTCAAATTTCTACACATTTGGTCAAACATGAATTCATATTATTAACAGGAAAGCAACTTCCAAAATTACAGAGCTGTAAGTTTGAGCTTAATACATCCAAATATTCGAACTCCTTCTCAGTTCTATAAAAATGATATTTAAAGAAACATTCCTAACTGTCTTTTGAGAGAATTTAGCTACAGGTGGTCTACACATTTACAACAGTTCTACGTAAGTGGTTGACCAGTGATAGGTGACTTTAATTTAGCACGATGGTTACATCAAACCATTATCACCAGTGGCTGCTTCAAGTTATTGCTGCAACAAAGCTGTTGAGTTTTATTAATTAACCATGAAGAGTGGACAAAGAGTCCTATTGCTCTCGGGTTTCTTCGTTTGAATGCTCCTTTGAATGTGGTCTTGAGATGGCTTTTTTGTCGATTTGGGTTGGGTGACTAGGATAGGATCCATGTTGAGATGATTCCAAAGATGCCCACGTGTCCGGTTTCTTTGTTTGACACCTGTAACCTATTCAACCATGGAAGTAGATACAAAACACACAGTTAGCTGTAGAATAGACTGTGTTCTATAGCTAATTTGCAAAAACTTATTTCAAATAGAAAAAACAAAAAAATATAACATGTTAATCATTTAATGTCTTCCTTGAGACAAAATCTATCATTTATCAGTGATGGGGATCTATCTTTTATGGAAAACAAGAAAAAGAAGCGAGAAAAGTTGTCAAAGAGAGAGTAATTTTGAGGTCCAACAAGCCGCTTTTCAAATCCATTATAGTCGACCACTTTTAATTATTATCTCATCCCCATTTTGAATCCGTCGATTTAATCACTGAATCATTGAATTGAATGTGTTCAAATAGCTAACTAATTTCCGCAAGCCTTCATTATAATTCACCCGTTCTCTCATTTCTCTGAATTCATACAGCCTCTCCATCTCTCTCCATCACTGAACGAAACCATACCAACACCATTTTTCCCTGTCAAGTAAATAGTTCTTGAGACAACGCATCTTTCACCATGGGTGTTATTGTTCGAACAGAACCGACAAGAAAGAATTTCTTGGAAGGATACCCTGAGACAAGGGAACTATTGCGGAAAGTATAGTGGTTAAAATTCATAGAAAAATTTGATGGTTTCCATAGGGAGGTAACAAAGACTTTTGCACATTCTTTTGATGGAACGAAGGTTGAAATAGGTGATGTCAAGTTCGCCATAACAGAGTCCCTGATTGAAGAAGCTACAAATTTTCCTAGAACTGGAGAAAAGTGGTTCAAAAATAGAGGAATCGAAGGGGAAGGTTGGAAAAACTTCTTGAAAAATCCAAACATGGACACTACCATCTTTAGAAAAGGTATTCCTAGTTCAGCCATTAAAAGTAAATGGATAAATTTTCTCCTTGTACTTTAGAAATTTATTGCTTGCAAAGGTCGATTTGGATGCATGTTTTTCTACCACATTAGGATAAGGATGAATTTCCTTGAAGAAAATCAAATGAATCTTGCATACTTCCTCTTGCATAGCCTTAAGAAAATTTCAATGAATGTTGAAAATAAAATTCATTCTATAGACATTACAATGTACCATCATGGATTGATAAAAATCTTGATTGAGTTTCACCTTCAGAGTATAGGTGAAAATTGGGAAAACTTTCTAGTAAGAAATCATTTTCAGGAGAAAATTATTTAAGAGTCAAGTGGTAGTAGAATCCTCAGGGGAAGGAAAAGAAAGATGGAAATAGTAAAAGAATAGGAACCCCAGTCCCAACAAGAATTATAAGAGGATGAACTACCCATTATAGATATTTTGCAGAAAATGAAAAAAGCAAATACTAGAAGAAAGAAAACCAACAAGAAAATAGAAATTTTATCCCAAACCAAGTTCCTTCCTCAGAAAGAAAATCCAAAAGCTAAAGAGAAGAAAATTCAGGGATTGCTAACTATAGGTTTAAGAAGAGGTACCAGATTGAACACAGTACAAAAAGCAGCTTCAGAAGTTGCAAAGCATATCGATCTTGAGTCAAAAGAGCAAACTAAAAACCTTGAGGACTCTCCAGGAGAGTGTTGGTGTCTGAGTGTGTATAAACTATTCCACCATTTTTACACATTAATTTATCAATCCAGGTAAGTACATTTTTCAAGGTATATGCAGGGGAAACGTTATAATCTAACATAAACCAAGGATTCACAGCTAAAAAAGTGAAGCATCGCTATAACCATAATTAGAAATAAATCCCAGAACTTAAAAAGGCACTCACAACAATTAATTGAAGAGCTATAACAGCAATAATAAATTATCACACAATAGAAGAAAGAACACACATCAAGAAAATATGTAACACCTAATCAAGAGAGTGGGCCCAACTCTCTTATCAGGACTGTGTCAACTGATAGCTAGGAGAAGAACAAAAAACTTTCTTGCATTTAATTAATATATGAAGAACTGTTACAATGTCTATCTCTGCACGACTTACCCCTTTGCACAGGAATGAAACCCATCTTATACAAATACATGGGAAAGACATATTCCCCCAAATCTGGCAACTAATGCCCAAAAATATACAATTTTTAGAACAACAACTAATTACCGAGTGAGAGAGAACATAAAGATCTGAAATAACCCTATGAGCATATGGGAGTTGGTTATGTTGTTGCAGTATTACCTAATAGCTGCTATAAACAAGGGACTGCTGCTGCGAGATGTGAATGTGATACCTGTTCACCAAAATCTGCGTAAATAGCAAAGTTTAGTAGTTCGCATATGCAAAACCCCATGACCTTAATCAATTAAATATTCCAAGAGATGTTAGAAGGGAGGTTTATGTTGTGAGTTTATCACAATTAATGCATATCATTGGTGCAAAAAGGATCAAAGGATAGGTGAAAATGTAAGGAAAAGATAGGCAGGTTTGGTGCCCAACATATCCCCCCAGCTAGTCTTATGCATGTCCTCATGCAAGTCGCTGCTTCCGAAGGTTTGAGATAGAATGGTTGTAGTCAGAGTGGAGCTGGACGAGATCATACTCATCTTCCATATCTGTTCATGGGGGCTTGTGTACTTATGTGAGAAGAACATCCTTCCACCAATCATTTGGTACATTGTATGTTGGGATGTAGTGCTTTGTTGGTAACCGAATGATGGGGAACCTGAATCGAAGTCCCATCCATTGGACCCCAAATGTTTGGATGCATACCACATATCTCGGCACTCGACTTAGTGCTTTTGCAAAATTTGGCGCCCCAAAAGGTTCCATGTTCCGGACAGCTGTAGGTGACATTATCCACCTCTTTTGACAACTATCAAGGGCCTGATCTTGAAATGTGACTATTTGTTTGACACAGAGGTCAATACACCACTTATGTGTCCTCAACATTTGTTGTTTATTTCCATCAATTTCTAAAAAGGTGTCATGCTTATTATACATCATCACGGACCGCTCGCTCTCCCCTCTTATCATAAGAGACTTCGTGTTTTGATTCAATTCAAACGTATTAGAAGCCTTCTACCAGTTTATCTAGTTGATAGTATAGGAGGTAAGAGCCCTTAAAATGAATTTCCACCACATATGGGACTAGGTTAAACTCTCGGTCCATGCCCGAGAAGTATCCATGCATATTAAATCTCACGCATCAGATGCTAGGTTATCATGTCATGGATTCTTAGTATACAGAGGAACTGTACAGAATCCTCGATCTCATGACTAACCTCCTTATTAATAATTTCCAAACAGAAGAAAAGAAATTGCTAATGAAGGAACAGGGCATAACTAGAAGCAGGAGGGGGACATGCCATTACCTATTGTGCCAAGCTAAACATTTTTCTTTGTTTGTCTTCAATTCCAACAATTTCCCTTCCAATCTTTCCACTTTGAGCTGCTTCTTTTCATACGTTAGCCATAATATGTCGACTCGTTCTATATACTCAAGGATAGCTTGGGGCGATTTTTCTTGGACCCTGTTCACCTCATTCTTGTAATGGGCTGCGACGAATTTCCAATTTTGAATCTTGGCTATTAAAAAGAATTCACGCCATTGAACAAGTGTTCGATAGAATCTTTTTGTGTGGTAGCAGAGGTTGTAGGCACATCATCTATCTTTGTTGCTGCTTTGGCCACCGTAACCTTAGGATTCTTATCCCATCGTTTACACTTTCTTGCTTGTTGCTCAAGTCTATGCACCTATCTTCTCAGCCTTTGAACATATTTTTTCAACTGCATTGTGTCTCTGAACTGTAGATGATATCTCTTTTTAAGGGGCAGTCTCCTCTGCTCACACAGTTCTATCCATTCCTGCTTAACAATCAATTCATCTAGCCCTTTAGCTGGTCCAGAAGGTGGTGGATCACTTAGAGGAGTATCCACCAATCCATCTACTGGGCTTCCCTTACTTGGTTCCCCTTTCTCGGAAGCATTCACTTCTTCCTCCCTTCTAGACTCTGGGAAATTTGTTATCTGAACAACACCTTCTTCAACCATTCGTTATTCCCTTCCTCCTGCAAGATTTTCCTTCTCAATCTATTTTTTAGCATGGCCTTGCTGGGAATCAGAAACCAACAAACTATTAGTGGCTGAACCCTTTACCGAACCATCAAACTTCAAAATGGGAGGAACAACAACCTCCTTTCTGAGTGTCAGGGAGAATGAGACACTCTTGGTCCTCTTAGTATGGTGGCACAAAAAGGAGAATGGAAGATGTACTCTTCCTGGTCTATACTGGCTCTGTCTGCTACCTCGAGTTCCTTCCATTCATCAGCCATGATTCAGCTCTGGCCCGAGGCTCCTTCCTATGTTAACTCCTATCATGCGGTTGACACTGGTTCTTGTGGGGCAGTGTCAACCTCAGGGCTCATTCTTTCCAATTTTTTTAAGACTGGATGGGTTAGTGGTGGTTCTTGTGTGGCACCACCACCCATATCCAATGCTTCCTGAACAGGTGATGATCGCATTGTTTCCCCTTGCACCCCATTTTTGAAAGTGGATTCTTGTATCACCGTATCAATCCCATCCATCGTGTCCATGATTTCCTCCTCAATTGGTTCCACAGTCGAGGCTAGTTCTTGTGTAACAGCCTCAGCTATAGCATTGGCTATCTCTTCCATTTCAAGATCCTTTTCTTACTTCGATTCTTCCTCTTCCATTTCCATCTCTTTAGGCTCTTCTTGGTCTATATATTCTTCCTATGCTGGTTCCTCCTCCATTCTCTCTAGATTTCCTTCTCTAGCAGCTGCTAATTCCTCTTCTATTGATTCCTAAAATATCGCCAAAGGAATTTGAAATTAGGTCAATGCATGCATGACCAATAATCAAACCATCCCATGATTGGTGATGACTGCTAAGATCTATCACGAATGCTGAGCGAACTACACCATCAATTGGAGGGTTTTCAGCAAAAAGAAGGGAATGTTCAAAGAAAAGACTTCTTGTGGAAATCGGATACAAGCTAACATCCTGAAAGGATACTTGAATATAGTGGTGAATTGTCCTTTGCAAGTTATGTATTTCATAACAAAACCTGCTACATCGCCCCATGGATATGAAAAATAATTTTTGTCATACCCCTGCCCTTTTTGAACAATGCTCTTGCCAGGCTACAAAAATAAATTTGGGAACTTCGGGAGGGGAGATCTCCGTGAAAACCAGCTTTGTCCTTGCTGAGGTAATCCATTGACTTCTGCAATAGCTTCCTCTATGATAGGGATTTCTATCCCTCTGACTCGAGAGTAGTTATCATTCAAATTGAGTGCAAATTCCACTGTAATTCCCTCGACAAATCCTTGCAATCTGTTAAAGTAGACGTACTAGCCTGCATTGATAAAAATATGCCACACCTCTCTATTGCTATAGACGAGGGTGGTATCCTCCAGCTCGTGATGCATAGCCAACCCACCCATTGCTGTAAAAATAGTTAAAAACACTTGGATGCAGTCGAATGTTGGGGAGAGAGTAACAACAACCAATTCAACGGTAATAGTAACAACATGGTGGAACACGGGGTGAAGGTGGTGAAAATGGCTAGTGATTTTTTGAAAAGCACAAAGGATTATAGCGAATCATGGTACGTGCAATGAAATGATTATGGTAATTAATTTTTATGAATTAGAAAAGCCTAATTGGTTATCAGAATATATGTAATTCAAATTCCAATGCATCGAAATAATTATACAAAATGACGGGATTTATGAACATACCATTCGCACAAGGTTTATTAATGATATATGATATGTCATTAATGTGGTTTTTGAACATATCGTCGTTCACTTATGAAGTCAGCCCCCAACTTAAATGTAGTCATATATGACACATAAATGTCTCTATGATGGAATATTTTAATTGAATCCATAAAAGTCAACAGAGATGTACCTAGCGACCTACCTAGTGGTTGAGTAATGACAGAGTAATCGGTGGAGTAACAGTAGTGGTGGAGTAACAACATCTGACACTTCAAAAATTTTCCAGGAGTAACAACAGTGGTGGAGTAAAAATAGTGGCGGAGCGACAACATCCAACACTTCGAAAATTTTCCAGGAGCAACAGAAGCGGCGGAGTAATAGCATCTGACACTTAGAAACTTTTTCACAAGTAACAGCAGTGGTGGAGTAATAGAAGTGGCAAAGTAACAACAATGGTGGAGCAACAACAACGGCGGAGTAACAGAAGCGACGAAGTAATAACATCTGACAGTTAGAAAATTTTCTGGAGATATTAGTAGCAACTATTACTTGGAAAATTGTAGCTCCACATCCTGTATTTCGATATAGTCCTGCAAAATGACAAACAGTAAAGTTGTAACAACATATATATATTTTATATATATATATATTATATACATCAGTGACAGAGTAACAACATCGACACTTAGAAATTTCCTGAGATATTAGTAGCAACTTTTTACTTGGAAATTTGTTAGCTCCACATCCTTGTATTTTGATAGTATTTCTGCTGAAAAGACAAACAATTGTAACAATATATTAATATATATATATAATTGGAGAATGCAGAGGAAGAATTCTCTGCACCAACAACCATCAAACTAGATTTATCAGAGAGATGTTTGATGAAGGCATCCCTAGAAGTTGGATGGTGGTATAATTTCAGATGGTGTCCATTCACTAATAAGGAAGCATGGGTATCATCTATTGTAACCAATCTAACTATTCCATTGTCAAACACAACATCCACTTCATAGGGTCCCACCCAGTGAGTCTGAATCTTCCCTTTAAAATCTTTAAAGCAAGATTCATAGAGTAGTGCCCAATCTCCTTTATGAAACACCTTATTCTTGATAAATTTATCGTGCCATTTCATTCTTTGTTGTTGATATTTATGAAGGTTCAACATGTGCTTAGGGGGAGCATGGACAACATAGTGCAAATCAGACCCAAAGGGGGAGCTTTAGTCTGCCCTTTGTCCTTGATGTCAAAGGGGGAGAGTATCTTGGTGTTTTAATAACAGTTATTTGATGTATATTACAGGTTTCTACAGGTTGAGATGATCAATACCAACATGGTTTCCATCAATTCCAAAGGGGGAGATTGTTGGCGTCATGGAAAATTTTAGGGGCTAATGTTTGCCCAGTAGGCTAATTTTCCATGATTATTCCACAAAAAAGATTTGCCAATTTCCAATTTTTATAACAGATGATTCGCCCAAATTTTCGAATATAAAATTATTTTACCTTAAAATTGCCAACATTATATAGAGACTATATATAAAATCATTACAAATTTGAATAATTTTACAAATATATCAATAAACATTTTATAGTTTGCATATTAGGGATTAGTGAGATTCACCAATGTTTTTAAACTTCAAGAAAATTTTACATCCTTAAAATTTTCCTTGGTTGGCATCATGATGCATGTGTTGTCCTTGATGGTAACTCACTTGTAACAGAACAAGTATATGGTAACTAGATGAACCCACAAGTCAGTTCAGAGGTGACAAAGTGATGGAACAAAATAATAGAATGATGGGACAAAGGTTTACATATCAGAATCATAAGTTTGATAAAGGTGAATATTTGAAGATCTATATGCGGGTTCATCAAGGCCAAGTCATGTATACACACAGGTATAAAGAAGAAAATTCACGTACATGCTGGCACACTAATTTAAGAATACCAAGGGTCCTTACCATGGTATTATCCCACAATATTGAGTGCAATAACGGTTACTTGATCCCATCCAATATTACACCGACACTAGTAGTTCTGACCCATGGTATTAGGTAAGGCTCGAACTATATAAGGAGGTGAAGATCAAAGTGCTAAGTGTGCATATAAAAGGGTTTTTGATGAATACTTCAATCTGAAGTATATTTGAATTGTAAGGGCCATAGTTGACATATAGATATTAAATAATTATGCACTGATGAATACAATGATGGATCAGGATCATGAGACCTCAAATGACTTTCCAATGTATGATTTGCTCATGGATTGACTAGACCTAAGTATTGACACATGTTTTTATCTATGAATATTATGATCTAGGTCTTTCTGAATATCTAAAGAGCTGCATATTTTAGGTCAAAATTTGTGGATCTGTACGCAGTTTGGTCTTGGTTAAGTCGTGTATACATGGAGGTTCATTTCTTCAAAGTCGCGTGTATAAAGGAAGGTTTTTTTTTCATAAATGATTGATCAACCTGGTCATTTCTATTGTATCTCTGTTGTCTATCAATGATGTCCTCATGTTGATCTGGGTTGAGTGATAATGTCTGAAGTAGAATTGATTGAATGATGAAGTTGAATTTGGTTACGTGTTGATAGGTTGAAAAAGTTATTGATGCTGCTAACTTTCTGAGGGTTTTGTAAGCTAACATAATATTTCAGAATAACTCTAGTCAACTATGTGTTTGATTCATAATTACAAGCTTTTAGTATATTGAGATATGTACGAAAGTTGATCTATAGAAAAGTGCATATACACACAATTTCCTTAAGTGAAGTAGCGTATACATGTTGGCATATGAATGATGAGGGCTGTAGTTGATTATGTGTGTTTATGCAATATTTTTGAGTTCAGTTTTTTGTGTTCTAGTTACATCGATTTCACTGTTCTGTTTGAATTAAGTTGGTGTTTTCTTCAGTTGATATACAAGTTGTGATGTATTAAAGTAGGTGGATCTAGTGTGAAAATTTATGAAACATGGCCCACAGATGTTGTTGATGGTTGGAACCTTTAGTGAGGAATTCAAAGCTTCCTACCAGTAGTAGCTGGTAATCAAATTAGGGGGTTGAAGCCTTCAGTGAGGAATTCCAAGCTTCGTGCTAGTAGTAGCTGGTAACCAAATCAGGGGGTTAGAGCACCCTTCCAATAGGAGCTGGAGAACAAGTGAAGCTTGTAGCCTTCGGAATGTGGGTGCTTGCATACTGGCATGAGTTTGAACTAGTAAAATAATTATGAAGTTTTTTATATTAATAAGTTTTAAGACTGAGACGACAATAGCGGTGGTTTTCTCCCACATTGGGTTTCCACCTTAAATCTTGGTGTTCATGTGTGTTTCTTATGTGTGATACTTTATTCTGTTCTTACTACACCTTCTTACTAATTATGAAAGGCCTGATAATTATATTACATTCTAGTTTAAGTTTAACCTATAAATAATTATCTTTTTTACAAGTTTACTAAGCATACACTAGTTTCTTTTACAACAGTCATGTACATATGCCAGTTGGTTTCAGTAAAGTTGCGTACATATTTCAGAGAAGAAATTATCATTGTGATTTTTTAAAAATACTGATTCACCCCCCCCTCAATATTTTTCCCAACAAACTCATTATGCACAAACATCAATCTTTAACTTTTATGGGTTGTAGTGATCATTTATTTAAAAAGTATAATTTAATTGCCCACAAGAGGTTAAGGAAAACGAGCTTGAACATAGTATTAATTTATCACATAAAAAATTTAACCCTTAGAATTAAATGAATAATATTTTTTTGCATGATAGGCTAAATAGGGGATGGAGCATGTTGGGTTCATGATACTAGGCAAGCTAATGTGAGGAAAGTCGAGAATATGGAATGGATTAGTGTCTCCCTTATTAACACAAGGAAAACATAGCAAATATGACCAAGATGAGAGTGAAAGCTTTATTGCATGTTCAGGTTGAGGTGGTCATCCAACATAATATAATCATGAGGGTGAAGCAATTTCTTGTTCATGAGGCTTGTGCATGACGCTCGGGGCTTCCATTAACTCTATTCTTCATGTCCTGGGCAAATCCATAACATAGTGGTTAACAAGACATAAAAAAAAAATTAAAAATATTATACAAGGGTCAGAGGGTTACCATGTGAATTTCCCCCTATTCATTTTGATACGGATGAGGTTATCCATGTTGTAAATAAGAAAAATAAAGGATCCCTTTAAACCAATGAAATGTGCTACCAAGGTGGAAAAATAAGGAGAGTGTTCAATTATTTATAAGGAGGTAATATTGTGTTTACCTACATGAGGTGACACTCAATTAAGAAGAGAATCGTAACACAAAATTGTGAAATTTATGTTGTCTTTTTGCATTAGTTGAGGTGTGTGGATGAGCAACCTCACATAGATAGGGGGAGAAGTGGGGTCTAAGCATAAAACATAAAACAAAATAGAGGTTTGTATATTGTGTGCTAGTGCATGAAACATGAAGCAACTAGCCTTTTGTACACGTATATAAAGTTGTTAAGATGAATGGGATGTGAGATGATAAGGGAAGATCATTGGGAGTCACAAGATGAGTGATGAAACAAAAGATTCATGAGACATTATACCACCTTCTATATAATTATCATACATAATAACCTATCTCATAACAAAGTCATTTCATGGTTAGTAGACATAATGACTAGATCAATTTTTAAGAGAGAAAGAACTTTACTGGGCCACGAATTGTTGGCATTATGTTGTTTATGGTTTTAGCTAGCTGATGTTGGCATTGGTTCATGATAGAAACAAGTTCATTTTGGAATTAATGTCAACCCTATGTAGCCTAGCTATGTGTTGATTCCATTCTTGTAGTATGGTTGCAATCGGTTGTGTTGACATTCAGATGGTTGTGTTGGCATTGATGTCAACCTTATGATGTCACAATCATGATGATCAGATGATGGTATTGGTGTGGTTGATGGTTCCTTCTTTGTTTTATGTTCATGACCTTAGTGTAAGAACCTAATGCAGGAATTGGAGATTGATTTGTTGGCATTATGAGCATGTTTCTGAGGTGATATAATGTGTTGTAGAGGTGTTATAGGTCAATTTAGATGTGTTGTTGCTTTTGCAAGTGTTTGTGGAGAGTAGATGACTTGTTGGTAGTCTTTCCAACCCTTATTTTTTGACTTCTAGGTCATCATGACATTATCACATGGGAAACACGCTTATGTTATTTGCATAGGTGTCAAAAGCAATGACAAAGGTTTGGAGGCATGTTCAGGAGATGAAGAATGTGACAAAATAGTTTGTAGAGGTTTTGGGTTGAGGTTTGATGTTTTTCCTTGGGTTTTTCCCCAACTGCTAGCATGCAAGCTGGTGGGAGTGGTTGAAAGGTTTCAACCGCTAGCAGAGAAGCCTATGGGAGCAGTTGCAACCCGAAGAAGATAGAGTTGTTTGTGCAATTGAGATTTTGCATGAAAATTTCTCTAGATTCCTCGCACAAACAAATTTAATTTGGCGTGGAAATTCCTAGAGGACTCTATATTAAGTTGTAAAGGTCAAGAATGGTTTGAAAAGGTGCTCCAATGATGTGAACAACTTTAGTGCAAAAGTAGTGGTGATAGTGGATTGATTTCGTCAACTTTGTGCACTCTTGATCCTATACCTAAGGTGAATTTCACCTAACACATTTTATATACATCATTTTGGAGCTAAGTATTGGTTGGTTGTGTGTGAGAGTGAGTTAGAGAAGGATGCATAGAGGAAATATGCTTCTAAACTACTTGTGAGCATAGATTCTTCCATGTATGAGTATTAATGGAAATGTTGTAGCAAAATTTTGAAGCTAAGCATTTGTTTTCAGATCAAATTCGTGGATGCTATAGAAGATTTTATTTGGAGGATATGGATTAGATTTTATGTTGTTGGATTATTGTATTATTGATGGCTATACTTTTTCTACTATTGTATTATTGATGGCTATGGTTGATTTTTGATGGTATTTTCCTGCTCAAGATTGTTTTGCAAAGTTGAGTCTAGTTGAGCAGAGAGTTTGGGATCTAGTTTGAAAATAGATGAAATTAGGTCCACATAGAATAGAGGAGCAATGAATTCATGAGAGTGGAGCAGTGATTTCGAAGCTTCAGCGACAAGAACAGTTTCTCCATCTAATTGGAGTTGGATAGTCTAATCAGAGTTGGGCGAGGATCGTTGATTGTGGTGGCCTTCAGCGGATGGTAGTCCGTAGATCCATGTGAGAACAATTTTTTTCAATTTTTTCAATAGAATAGAATTGAGTCTCCAAGATTATTGGAGTTGCTTGTCTATGTAAAAGAAAAATTTCTTGACATAATATAGATTCAGAGCAAATAAATAGCTACAAGGGTGGATTTTCTCCCGAGAGGGTTTCAACCAGAAATATTATGTCTCATGTGTGATGATGTGGTTGTGTGCATTGTTTATTATTTATTTTGGTGCTTATGGTTTTAATTACTTCTCATATGGTGCACATGCTATGAGTTGTTATTAGTTTTTTGTTAATATATGTGTGATTCAATAAAGAAGTTTTAATTGGTAAAAATTATTAAGAAGTCACACTAATGATTCACACCCCCCCCCCCCAGTAATGCTCAAATATTTCCAAAAATTTGTATCAAAGAGGGGATCTTGGTTGCATCTTGATCACTAGAGAGAAGGTCTGGGGTTTTTTGGAAGAAATTTGCAAAAACAAACTCAAAATGGACTCTCAAGGAATGCATGTTCTTACTCCTGTAAATTTCAAGGTGTGGCAAGAAAGTGTGAATTATAAATTATTTTCTTATGGAGATTGATATGTGAAGGATACGATGAAAATTCACCTTCATATGAAGTAATGAATAAAAATTCGCAAGAAAGGTGAAATATTTTCAAAAAGCTCCATAATGCACATCTAGAGAAAGTTAGAGATTTAAAATCTGCCAATGAGGTTTGGGACAGATTACATATGTTATTTGGAGCAAGTTGCAACAGTAGTGATGAAGAGTTTGAGAAGAGAAACAAGAATAAGAAGAAGAGATCCAAGAAGAAGAAAACTCTAGTCGAGTTAGCTATAAAACAAGACAACAAATTTGAAGGTATAAGCCACAATGATTTACTTTCAAGTTATATTTTTAATATCGTGGTGATAATGATTCAATTCTGGTAAGTGAAAAATATGTTGATCATAGTTATATGCTCCTTCAAGACAAATATGAATCTGTCGTGGTTGTTATTGAATAATTTTATAGTGATACTGGTAGACTAATAGATGCTTGCAAGGATCATGAGAAGAAATTGCAAGCTTGTGATGAAAAGGAGAAAAATCTAAAGGAAGAGATCACTACCTTGAGAACAAAGATGGAAAAATCGAAAAGAATAGAAGAGGTGAATTGCAGAAATCAAAAATATAGGAAGTACTATGTGGAAGTGCTTGAAGGTGTGATTGAAAAATTAAGGAAATAGATTGAGGAAAAAGACTAGCAGTTGTAGCAAGTAAAGAGCACAATATTGGTGAACAGATTGGCAACAATTTTCAAAAGGGAGAGACAAGTTTTCATGCAAGAAAGAATAACAAAGCAAAACCAGGAAAGCTTGCAATAAAAAAAGTTACCAACCACCACCAGTAGAAAAGAAGTGAAACGAGAGGAGCTTTCACATCTAGAAAACCATTTTATCCTAGACCTAAGAGTACTTGTTTTCAGAGGAGGATTCAAAACCCCTTTTCCCTCCTGATGGACAAGATTGAGTGCTACAATTGCCACAATTTTGGACATGTGGCAGTTTCTTGTAGGAGGAGAATACACACATCTATGCAGATATATGATCATCCAAGAGGAGGATCCACTTTCAGGTATACAAGTTCATTTAATGGATATTGTTTTGCAAGTAACTTGTTTGGGCATAAACTGGCTACATATATTGGTCATATAGAGTGTTATGTGTGTCACAATTTTGGGCACATGGCCAAGGATTGTAAGATTCCTATATCCTTGAGGATTTTATTTCAAAAGTAGTATATGAAACAAAATTCACAACCAAGGAACTGACCAACGAACACATGGAAGAAGGAGTAGCAGTAGGAAGATGTGGCATTGAAATTTGTTCATGTGATGAGGATGACATGTGGTATATTGATAGTAGATTCTCACACCATATGTCATGAACACAAGGGGCTTCACTCAATGAAACTATTACATATCACGTGTGTTCATTGCATACTAAACAATACCCTTAATTTGACTACAAATTGGAAATACCTCTAAAACTCACACTATTTAAACCCCAACCAATATGAACCCAATACACCTTCCAAATTTAAAAAACTCCTACTTTCACTAGATATTGTAGGTATCCATTTTTTCATTAACATTTTTTTATACCCCTTTATATTTTGTCATTAAATTTGAGCTCCATTTTTTATACCTGCCAATACAAAAACCATTTACCCCCTAATATATTCTCAAAATATTATGTCATTTTTCCTCAATATATATCCCCTAATATGAATACACATGGTATGGTATTTCTCTCCTAGTGAAGCCCCCATGGTTAGGAAATAGGAGAAAAACTCATTTTCTCAATAGAACCAAGAGTAGTCGTGTTGTGTTTGAAGGTAATAAATTAGCAAGAGTGTTGGAAAGTGGTAAATCCAATCTTAGTCAAAAGAGGACAAATGCAAATTATGTTTGGCTCATTGAAGTCCTAAATCATAATATCTTGAGTGTGAGCCAAATGATTGATGGAGGCAAGAAAGTGATTTTCAACTCCAAAGGTTGCATCATCCAGAAAGAAGGATCAAAGAGAGTGATTGCCAAGGGAGTCAATACACCGGATAATGTGTATGTGTTGAAGGGAAGTCTAGGTCTCAGGGATTCCAACCATATTTTTCCCTTCCTCATGATATATTCTTACACAATTCACAAATTTCCTCAAAAAAAAAGTTGTGATAAATCTCCTTTACCCACTAGATTTAAGAGATAAATCCATTCATCCCTAATTGATCAAAGTAAAAGGGTTTTTAATGTATATAATCCTATTTTATGTAAATTTCCCCTTTTAAGATTATAAACAAATATTTCCACAAAATCCTCAATATTATCATCGTCTTTTTGGCTAATTTTAAAAATTTATTCTTTAAGATCATGTTGAATGCAATAATATCTATATTTTTCGAAAAAGAGTTTCCTCATTGCATCCCATCACCTGATAGAGTTTGTTCCCAATCCCAAAAAACATTTTAGAGCTCCATATTTTAATGTGGTAAGAAATAACTTTAATTTTTGAGCATCTTGTAAGTAATCATAGCTTCTACAAAGTACTTCAAATTAAAAAACATTTTTTTTTGGATCTTCTGTTGTCATACCATGAAATTTTGGAAGTACATATGGAGATATCCTCTTGATATTGACATTTATATTAGTGTCTTGGATAACAAATCCATAAGTATCTTCTTCATTATCATCATCTCCATATTTGTTTCTTCCTCTACCTCCTCTGCCCCCTCTTCCACCTTTAGGAGGTGGTCGTCTTCCTCTTCTACCACCTCCAAGTGGTGGTCTTTCACCCCCTCCTCCTGATATTCTTTCATGTCCATCAAGATGAGGGAATAATTCTTCACCTCTTTCCATTGATGATTCATAAATGAGATAGTATGGTTTTGTTAATGGTGTTGGAAAATTTTCAACCAAGGAGTTTTCCCCAAGGTGAATTCTTGATTAGACCTCACATTATTTGGAGTAGGAACCCAACCAAAAATATGGTTGGTTTCCATTTTCCTTGGGGATTTTCCTTGGCTGCAATTATTGACATAAGAGATTATACAAGATTCTTTGAAACAAGAAAGTAAGTTGACATTGTAAGGCATAAAATTGCGATGTATATAAGTTAGTTTCATGACAGGGAGAAAGAGAGTGAGCCTCTAGAAGAAAATTAATAGTACCATCCTAAAAGACACATGCCAAAGCATAAGAGGATTGCAAGTTAATTTTCAAAGTATTTTACAAGACAACCATGATCATAAAACCAAATACAACACACCTTCAACAAGATAAGTACCAAAGCCACCGAAAGAATTCATTTTCCTTAGTACATATGAATGAAACACATATCACAAACATCTAAATAATAGTCCTATGATATTCATGATACATGCATGAAAATGTGTTGTCTCATTGATATTCATAAATTAAGTGGAAGTGATAAGATATACAAGTACAATGTTGCCACACTAGCCCCAATAGTGTAACATTAAGTCACCACTTGCTTCTCCAAAGAAATACCTTCTCCCCTATGCCAAGCTAGAGAAGCCAAGGTGAAAGTTCAAGTCCCAAAAGTTATATTTCTTGAGTTATGAGGGTCTATTTATAACATATGAGGTGACTTTTCACCTCCCATGTAACTCTTGACCTCCCTCATGAATCTTGAGCTTCTACAATGACTTTTTGAATTCTTACATGACCTTTGAGCTTGTATATGATCTTAGAACTCAATAGCGACTCTTTGTATTCCATGTGGGACCCTTGGTCTTCCAAACATTTTACATTTTCTCATTTTGGAAAATTACACAATTACATTCCACATATGATGTGGCAAGACACTATGACACATGTGACTCTTGAGATGACTCTTGACAATGATGACATGGAACTTCATGATGATGTGGCATTGCCAAGTTTCTTATTTTGATTCTTTCTTTGCATCTCCATGATATATCTTGCATGTGCTTTGTATTAATATTCCAAAGGACTAATTGATATGGAGTCTTCATGTGATCATGATCTTTGATCTTCTATCGGAAGCTAGTGTCTCTTCATCTTCTCTTTAATGATCAACTTGTCTTCCAACTCTAATGGTGTCTTCTAGTAGGGTCTCCTTCTTCTTCCCATTCATCGTCATTCTAACATGACAAGATATAATACTTGCAACTAAAATGCACTCATGACAATACACCATTAGTTTGAAAACTCCTAGTCTAACATGCTTCACAAAAATCACCAATTGGGTTGGAACTAGGTGCTGGACTAGGAGACTGGATTAGGTATTTTGCATTTTTGTAAATCAATAGGTTAGGAGCAAGGACTGAGGCTTGATATTGTGTAATGCACAGTTCAAGAAGTCCAGGGAAGGGTGACTGCATAGTTGAGGGACATATTTCTAGTTAGGGCTCCTATTCCAAATGATGTGAGGTCTAATTGGGACTTCACATTGAGGAGACCCCCTTGGTTGACGAATTTCTAGCACCAACATCATGTGTTTCTATTGGATACCCTTCTTCTGGTTCTTCAACTATTGATCTTCCAAAGAATATTCCTTCTTCTTCTTCTTCAAAAGGTATCTCAAGTTCTTGTGCAACAAGTTGTTATTTTGTTGAATGAGAAATAAATATAATTGCCTTAGTTGAAGATGTTGGTTCATCTACTATTGCTTCTATTGAATAAGGTGGTTCCTCTCTAGTTCTGATTTTAGATCTTTGTACCTCAAGACCTCTTCTTATACCTACACAACTATAAATTTATGATGTGGATGGTGATGTGGTTCTTACTACACCACATTGTCTAGTGGGTGTGGTAAGTGATTGTGGAATTAAAGTTCTTCCTCTAATGAATCTACCTCTAGATTCTCTTTCTCTATACATGCATTCTAAAATGAATGAAGTTAACTTGTGAAACTAAGATTAGTGAAACTAACAATAAGATGCAATTCAAAAACTAAGGTTAGGAGGAACCTCACAATGTGATACACAGGTTGTTACCTCTCATGTTTCCATTCCTCCCTTCTAGTGTTGCATAATTTAAATCAAATCCTGAATTAAAATCTGAATCTTATTTATACTTCCTTTCCAATGACGCCAAAAATGTTGGTCAATTTAAATTATGCCAAAATTCCATTAGATTAAATTATCAATCTGAGCTTGTAAACTTATGAAGTATATGAAAAATCATATGCGACACCTTAGCTTTCAATTCTATTGAAATTAAATTTACATAGAAGGAAATTATATTCTATGAAAAAAAGAAAAGTAAATTGACATAAAAGGAAGAAATAGAAATCTTAATCTAGGAAAGTAAGTAAATTTAATCTAAGAAAGCATTTAAATTTAATCTATGGAAGCATGTTAATTTAATCTATCAAATCATTTAAGTCTAATTTATGAAAGCATGTAAATCTATTCTATGAAAGCATCTAAATCTAATCTATGAAAACATGTAAATTTGATCTATGAAAGTAGGTAAATATAATCTATAAAAGCATGTAAATGGACATGAAATTTTATTCTATTCACACAACTAAAAATTGAAATTCTCAATGCAGGAACTAAATGTAACTTCTTTTTATAGAATTTTCAAGTGCTTGGTTAATAGTTGTAAAAGAAATAGGACATTAGTTAAGGGATAGATTTTATAAGTCAATGTTCTTGACAAAACAAATAGAATACTACTATAAAAATAAATTATTTAAATATATTCTAAGGAATAGAATAAACAATAATGAAACACAAAGCTATATTGTAAAAGAAAAATGTCACATGTTGTACAAAGAAAGGCCTCCTCGTGGTTGCATGAGCCTTAGGAATCTCATAAACTAACTTTACATTAACTCAAGTATGTATATGCACACAATGAAGGGAAAGAGCAATTGATTGTATTATGGAGAATGAGCCATACAATAGTTAAAATCTTGAAATCAATGTGGTCAATATATATATATATCCTTCAAAATAATTGTGCCCAAGTTTACATGCTACAAATTAGAGAAAAAGTGATGACTAAATGCTATGTTCCTATTATTTAGATTCAAAACTTATGAATCTCTTATGACTCAGCTCATGCGTGAGTGTACATGAACACGTATCCAACAAAATGTTATTATTCGATGTTCTAAATCATTTAATCCTATGAAGATACCACACTCGCTTGATTCTTGGCACACTGCCATGTCACATTCCTCAGACTCTACCTCTGTGTTATGCCACATGGCTGGTTGTTGCATTGATCAAGACTTTAAATCTTCCTCCATGATGACAAAGTCACCTTATTTATGTTGTCTTTTTCCATATGTCCCTATGCTTGATTTGGCTGAGTTGCTTTTGGAGATGCTCTGACCAATGAATCAGCTACAAGTTCATAGAGGAGCTACATAATTTGTTAATTGTTGTAATTAAAAAACATACAAAACTATAGAAAACTGGACAATACACCTTGAATATTGTTTCTATAACCTTTTGTAGCTCTGATGGAAAATGTACACGTGGAATGTGACAAAGATATATAGAAAGGTCAATTATGGAGGAATCTGAGAGATAAATGGGTCAAAAATATGGAAGCAGGTTGACAAAATGATGCTAATTTCTCGGACCATCAAGATATACATTTAAACATTTAACTACATGCATAGCTAGAATTCATATTCGTGTTCCCTCACCAATGCTCCATGACATGGGATGAAGATTATGGAGTGGTGTCAATCAACTACCTCATGTAATTTTTGGCATACGTGTCAATTAATATTAATGGATTCCTAAATCATAATGTCGGTAAGAGTGATGGTGGAACCATATGGAGAAGGTTGTAAAATTAATAGAATGCAATTTGTGTCAACTTCTCTAAAGCTTGAGGAGCACGTCAAAATTTGCAAGTGGAAATGAGGTAGTTGGGAGAAACTCTACTAACCTACCCTTGTGCACTATAGTTCTTGAGGAAGAAGCTAGTCTCAAACCATCATTTGGTGCTTACGACGACAAAAGGAAACTTGGTAACTGATTATGGAGGAGTAGAATATTTGTCTGAGGTATGGATATAATCTAGGTTCAATCTCTATGGCAATATTTCATTTGTTTGATCTATATAGAATAGTGTAAGAGTTAATCTTACTTATAAATCTTCCTTTTCATCTCTCTCTCAGTAATTTAATTGTCATGATCTCTCTCGGTAATTTAATTGTCATGCATGCAAGGAAGACAATGTTTCCTGCTTAAAACATTTAGTGTAAAAATAACCCAAGAAAGTTGCCTTGCTCTAAGTCACCCTCAGTGCAAAATCTTTATTCATGTTGGAAACTTTTTAGCACTACTGAGCGGGGTGGGTGAATCAGTAGTGCGACTTTTTAATAATTTTTACCAATTAAATCTTCTTTGCTGAATCACGCATATATTAACCAACAACTAATAACAAATCATAACATGTGCACCATATGAATAGAAACTAAAAACCATAAGCACCAACATAAAATATAAACGATGCACACAATCACATCATCACACATGAGACAAGATTTTGGTGGAAACCATTCCGAGAGAAAAACCACACATGTTTCTGTTGCTCTGCCCTAAATATCTATTATGTCAAGAAATTTGTCTTTTACATAAACAGTTGACTTCGATCAGCCTAGAGACTCGAACTCATATACAATAGGCCAACACAAATAAACCTAGAGACTTGATTCTACTGATCAAATGAAAGACTGTTGTCACACGGATCTATGGACTACCATCTGTTGAAAACCACAACGATCAATGATCATTTTCCAACTGCGATTGGATTATCCAACTTTGGTTGGATGGAGAAATTGTTCCTTTCGTTGAAGCTTTGAAATCATTTCTTCACTATCATGAAGTCATTTCTCCTCTACTCTATGTGTACCTTATTTCATTTATTTTCAAATTGGAGCCCACACTCTCTGCTCAACTAGACTTATCTCTGCAATGTGATCTCCAGCAACAAGACACCATTAAAATCAATAAAAAACACCACAAACAACATGCTCTCAACTCGAGAAAATAGTGGCACAAATGTAGCCATAAATAATAAAATCATCCAACAACATAAACTCTACTCCATATCCTCCAAATAAACTCTGATATAGTGACCATGAATCTGATTTGAAAATTGATGTTCAACTTCAGAATTTTGCTACAACATTGCCATTAACACTCATACATTGAAGCATCTATCTTCACAACTAGGTGTAAATCATATATTCTCTATGCAACCTTATCTAACTCACTCTCACACAAAACCAACCAATACTCAACTCCAAAATGATGTATATAAAATGTTATAGGTAAAATTCACCTTAGGCATGGGATCAAGAGTGCAAAAGGTTGATGAAATCAATCCACTATCACCACTACTTGTGCACTGAACGTGTTCACATTATTGGAGGACATTTTCGAACCATTCCCGACCTTTACAACTTAATATAGAACCCTATGGGAATTTCATGCCAAATTATATTATATTTTCATGAGGAATCCAGAGAAATTTATGTGAAAAGGCTCAACCACACAAACAACTATATCTTCTATGGGTTGAAATTGCTCCCACTGGTTTTTCTGCCAATGGTTGGATCCTTTCAACCGTTCCCACTAGATTGCATGCCAACGATTGGGGTAAAACCTAAGGAAAAACATCAAACTTCAAGATAAAACCTCTACCAGCTATTTGGTCACCTTCTCCAGCTCCTGAACATGCTTCCAAACCTCTATCATTGCCTTTGACAATTCTAAAAATAACATAAGCATGTCTCGTAAGTGACACTACCATGTTGACCTAAAAGCCAAAAGACAAGGGTTGGAAAGATTGACAACAATTCCTCTACCTTCTACAAAAACCTGCACAAGTTGGAACACATCTGAACTGACCTGTAACACCTCTACAACACACTATAGCACCTCAACGACATCCTCATAAAGCTAACAACTCAACCTCCAATTCACACACTAGGCTCCTGCAGTAAGGTCATGAACATCAAGCATACAAGGAACCATCAACCACACCAATTCCATCATATGATCATCATGAGTGTGACATCATAAGGTTGACATCAATGCCAACACAACCATCTCAATGTCAACACAACCAACTGCAACCATGTTACAAGAATGGCATAAACACAACACCTAGGCTACAAAGGGTTGACATCAATGCCAACATGAGCTAGCTTCCATACTGAACCAATGGAAACATCATCTATATGGAACCATAAACACCATAATGCAAACAATCTCCCCCTTTGGCATTGATGGCAACCAAACACAAACTCCTGAACAATCTCCTTTATCACTCCCCCATTGACATCAATGGAAAAGGGTAAACTCCATCTAATAAGTCAGTAAGAACTGAAGTACAAACACTGGAGCAACTGATCTCTACTTCCATAGTTGAAGAATGATACATATACATACTCTCGCACATCAGTAGCAAGCAACATATGAACTAAGTAACATACAGAGCATCATGTCCAACCAACAACCTCTAGCAGCAACAATAATATGCAAATGAGGAAACAAGAAACAATAAGAAACATCACAAAATATGCAATAATATGCATATCAAGGCATCAACCAACATCTCTATAACAACCACATAGAAACAACATCAATAGCTACTAACCATCTTTGAATGCATCACCTACCTCTCTGCTCATATAATGAGGTCAAGAGCCCCAAAAGTCAAGGAAGAGCATGAGGCACATCATGACCACCTCCAAGCCGACCATAATGCCAAAATGGGATGGCTAAAGTAAACAAGAGAAAATATATGCTCCCCATGAACACATGCCATCTTCAATATCAAATCCAACTTGCAATGAACCGCTTCTGCTGTAAGCAATGCTTCCTTGCCACAAATAGAATCAACATATGGACCAAGACTCCATAATACCATGACATAATGACATATAACATTGTACATACATGGATGTAGCAATAACGTAAGACCTCATACATGACCATTACATAACCTCATGACTCATGACTAGATGACCCAAACATAGCATACTACAAGTACACGACGTCATGAGAATTTTTACATTGTTATTACAATGATATACATTGCTTCTATCATCATATCCTATGGACCAATGACTCTAAAACATGATTTTTACATTAACATTATCCCACACATGTGGCTGCAATAAGACTCCATGAGATTCCTCCAACATGCCTATCATCATAGTGACTCGGTCTACTAATGAGTGGACCCACTACCAACATAAAATGATGAATCAATGACAAATACATGGTTGTAATAAATTGAATATAGCAACACATACATGGCTAGTCTATGTCTCAAATCATGATATTCATACCATTCCCACAGTGTCCTCATGCTAGGGTGGCTGAAATATGATTAATAAATGTTGCAACAAGGTTGATATACGTGTATTTTCCACTCATACATAGTAAATACATCAATTGCAAAAATAGTGAGTAAAAATAAATAAAAACATAAAGGAACAAGCCTTGAAAATGTAGCTCCCCCTGAGCATGATATACCTCATATGAAGTGATCCAGATAATATGAAAATGCATGGAAGAACTAGATCAAAAACTCAAACTACTAGAACTCCTCAAGCTACCAACACTCCCTCTGAGACCATGCTAGTCTCTTATGTGCTTCTGCAGTCAAGTAGATATAACATACAAGAATGGACTGTAATAGGGGCTGATATCTTCTACTCTGAATCCAATGAGGAAGAGTACTCTCTTGGCCTCTTCTTACTCTTCACATGGAAAGAGTAAGTAAATTGGCACAAGGTTTGGTAAGTAGAGTTGAACTTCATAATTTTATAGAAAATTTTAAAACTAAGAGTATTACAAAAAGATTCACATGTTGTCATTAAAGAACAAAAAGAGGAAGAAATTCCTAATAAAGTAGATGACACATAAATAAGACAAACTCTTCCTACTCCTCTAGTAAAAAAACGTTCTATATCTCCACAAAATCCTCCTTTTTTGGAGAGATTAAAAATAGCTAAATATGTAGAAAAACAATTGATTTTATTAGATTATGTTATGATAGATGATTATGAAATATTTGCGTAAAAAAATCCTTTGTTGCAAGCAAGAAGAGACATTCCTATAATGCAAAAATAATAAAATAATTATGCATCAAAAATCTAGGAAGGAGAAGAAAAGAGCCTCAAAAAGTTGAGCTTATTAGAAAGTTAGTAGAAATCATGATTAAAAAGACTTACATAGAAAAATATATAGGTCCAATAATTCATATCGATAAGATTCATATTAATAATATTTTAATCCCAAATATGTTAATTGATGTAGGAGAAATAATTAATGTAATGACTAAAGTACCATGGATTAACTACAATTAAATAATCTTCTATATACTTCAATTGTGATACAATTAGCATAGGGTGTACTGTAAGACACACATGTATTTCTAGATTCTTGGGAATATCTTGTTTCTTTTATGGTACCGTTGAAAGTAGTGGACCCACCAACATGTCAGGGGATCTCCCCGATAAGAAGTCCCAACTAGACCTCAAACCATTTGGCGCAGGAGTCCCAACAATGGGTCATACGGTATCGCCTTGACTGCGGTTGCGTGCAGAGGTAAGTGAGATGTCCTTATTGGTAGCAAGGGTATGACATGCACAACACGCCAAGAAGATGCATGAAGGGTTTTAACACATGGAAGATGGTGTTAGAGTCGGTTTGGTCAGTCCTCTGTCAGAGATCAAAACTCTTTATGCATTTCATTTTTAGGTGTCCCACTCCATTCACCCAACTGCATTCTGCTAGGGGCATGCCATAATCTGATGGAGAAGATCATGCTATTCATTCCCCCTCATGTCTGGCTCCTTCTGGCTTAGGTCTTTTGTCAATAATCATCAAAGTCCATGACAGTCAAGGTCTGGTCCTTTAAAGGACAAAAGTCATTTTCTATGTCTAGCTCTAGGGATTCATCAATTTGGTCTTTGAACATGTCCAGTAAAGCCATGCAGGCCAGAGTGAGACCCTTACACAGTTATGATCAAGAGAGCTTCATTGTCATGTGGATAGACTTCGACTCTTCTTCAAAACTTTGTTTTGAAGAAAAGTCAAACAGTGTCATTTATGACAAAATTTTCAAAAGAGTCATCAGTTGATTTCTTCAGATGCAGTCATGGTTTCCATGGTCAAATGTCCTGTCGTACAATCCCTGCAAAGAGTGCCGAAAATCTCATCATTTGAGCTAAAATCTCAAAGGGAAAGTGAAAATTAGTGTGTTTTAAAGTCAGTGAAAAAGTGTCAAAACATAACATTAGAAGAATGGGTTTTTGAGGAGGCAAAAATTTAACCCATCACTTCCAAAGCTATATATACAAGTTTTCATCAAAATCAAAGGCATTGTGTTAATTCAAGCCTTGGAGAAACGTTGCAAAGGGTGTGAGTGTGCATCATGAGTGTTTGAGTGAGTTGGAAGCGGTTTCAAGGAGCGTGGCGCACATACTCAGGGGCGCGGCGCACACAGAGCCAACCCGTAGTTGAAATTTTCCACAGGCGTGGTGCATACCCAGGGCGCGACGCACTGGGATTTGCAGGCGGCGCACACAGACCAAGGGCCGAAACAAGGCCAAATCACCTCCAAATTTTTGTGAAGCCCACCAAATTGAAAGGTAGACTCTTTGACATATTTTGTTCATCAAGTTTTATACATGATATGGTGGTCTTTAGAGCGATGTTTGAATGCATCCAAATTCATAAAATCAACCATAAGAAATCACCAAAAACCATGATGGCTAGGGTTGCTAAAATGTGTTGTTAGTGCCAAGGTTCCATTCCACCCATCATTTTCCCCTCACCTACCATTTTTCCTATCCTCCCTTTCTCATTTTTCCTAAAATCCCTACCCTAAACTACTACCAAACCCTCTCCCCTATCCCTCCAATATTTGGTCAATATGACACCCCAAACCATACCTTGTTAAAACTCCAAACCCTACCCTATCAAAATACCCAAACTCCTCCCATATCCCTAAACAAATTTCTCCCTATAACCCCTATTCCCATTACATTGCTCCCTTCCTAATAATCCCTGTTTCATTGTTCCCCTTGGTGACAGATATCACAAAGGCACCCAGCCTCACATCATCATCAAAGGGCAGCCTAGGTATAGTACACATAGCAATCATGACATCACAGCATTCGTCAGAGTATGAGATGGAGACACAAAGTGACTCATCCTCAGAAGAGCAGGCTCCTAGGAGACATCACAAGAGTGGCAAACATGTCAGGGATGAGCCCACTACCCTCACTGAATTACAAGCATGCACTCTTGCCATGTCATGTTTCCAGCACCTAGCATGTTTTGAATTTTTTCAAAGGGTGGCAAATGTTAGAGTCCATCATGAGTTGGCCTGTCTATTTCTGCTTCATCTACATGGAGGTTAGTCTATCTTGGCCGGGGTCACTTTCACATTGACACCCGAAACTATATCAGTGGCAACAGGTATACCAAATGTTGGAGAATAGTGGAATAAGAAGAAGAAGGTGGATAGGAAACACTATGAGCCTTACATCAATGCCAGATTCTTGAGTCAGCTCACAAGAGTCTTTCCCTTCAGATACTTGAAAGATGAGTATGCTCCACTCATGAGATTGATCATGAAATACTTCAGCTGTGAGGGGAGGTTCTCTCGACTATATGCCTATCACATCTGGTTGCTCATGCACTTCACCAGGGTGAGGATGATGAACATCCTGTTTTTCATATATAGGAACATATAGAGGATGAACACATTCATGCTGCATAAGACCCCTCAGCACCAGCTTAACAATGTGTATCACTTTACTCTTATCCATATTTTGGTAGATCATCAGTTGGGATTGCAGGGTGTTGCTTGGGAGGACTTCATCTCCCGTGACTTCTTCAACACATCACAGGTACTATCAGAGCCAGAGCAGGGGATGGGTGGTCCTTCTCAACAATATGAGCATCATGAGACCACTACCATGCCAGTTTTTGTTACATATCAGAGAGGCGAAAGGCACTTGTTTGCAGTAGCAAAGTGAGTGTTATCTCCACCCAGCGTGGAAGGGGCCTCACTTCGGGCATCAACGACATAAGTACTGGACAAGGGCAAGAAGCCCGTGCATGATGAGGGGCCATCAGGTGGACAGGAGACTGATGTCATCCTCATTCAGGATGATGAGGCAGAGGCGGAGAATGCCCAACTTAGGATGACCATTCAGAAGTAGGACACGAAGATCCAAGGCTTGATACTCAATGTGGAGAGGGCCAGATGGATCATCAAGTATCTGGAGTAGAGGAACAAGCAGCTTGAGGACCAGCAGGCAATCATGGAGCTGCAAAGCATCTGTGAGAATCGACAAGTTGCCCAGCAAAGGAGGATCGAGCTCACTACCTTGGAGCAAGAGATCAACAATGACCGTGAGTCATGGCTAGAGCAGATCAATAACCACCTAGAGAGACTGTTGCAGAAGGCCAACAGAGACAAAACCATACTGAGAAGGATGGCTTGTCATTACACTGCACGGAACATGAGTGCAAAGGCTCGGATAAGGAGCTTGAAGGCCAAATTGAGTAGAGCAGCAAAAGAGGCAAAAGAGCAAGATTGGCTTTGAATATTCTCTAAAGCTTCTATGGCCCAGCATAGTGCCTTTTAGAGAACCTCCAACCAAAATTTCAAGAAATTTGGGACAATTTTGGTCACATGGAATTTTTTTGGCACAAACATAGGTTTTTTCTCTATATGTTTCGCGCCACTGGCGCGACGCGTAGGATTGGGAGCTCCAAATGAGAAATGGTTTGTATTTTTGGATTCAACATGCAAAATCACAACTACTGGCACTCGGGAAAGAAATTTGGGCATTATTTGAGTCTCCAAGAGATCAAAACCACCCAAAAAATGGCCTCACTGCCCCTATTTTGACACACAGGAAGGAGTCTTGGGAGAATGAAGATTTGGAGGGGAAAATGAGCTCCAAATTCAAAAATTCCACTTGGGTTGGAAAGTAGATAGGACAGGCTTTCTACAAGCACACTTGGGCACATTTTGGACTCCTGAAAGTGCCTCAAAACTAGCCTCAAAGTGGCATGGTGCATATAGAAAATGGCGCAGCGCATATAGGAAAAAAGGCCCAAATTGCCTCTGTTTCGCGAAATTTCAATTCGCGACTTTTCATAAGTGGGCCCTCTCATCTACACTTCACTTTTTCAACACCAAAGGTGGCATTTAAAATATTTTCACTCTAGATGGGCATCTATCCAAGTGGCAAAGGAAGGCAAAGGATCACCCAAGCCATTTGTCATGTTTGTGGCGTTGCACCTATAGCTGATGTTTGGCTCTCCGCCTTCATTTTGTAATGATTCGAGTAACTCCCCAACCCTTGGGCGTTCTATCTCTTCATAGCACATTCTATATATTGTATGCAAACCATTTGCAAAGGGTTGGTTGGCTTGTAACTTTTGGGAGACTGTGGGAAAGAAACTTTGTTTCTTCATTGTATCTTTTTTACAGAGGATTAATGAAAGGCAGCAGCTCTGTTTCATGAGATTCATGTGGTTGTGAGTGTAGCAAATGTGTCTCTTTTGTTTCATATGTATCTTGTTATGTTTCATAGTTCATTTCATATTCATTTCTAGTGAAATTTTCTAAGTTGGATAAGGTAGAATTCAATTTTATTGCTCTGCCTGTGGGAAAATTCCATGTCCAGTGTTCATTCTTCTGTTGAAAAGGATTCATGTTGTCCATGCCCTTTTCACCCTCTTAATCAATCTCTCCACTCTGCACGATCTTAAACTAAATTGCTAGGCTTTCCGCCTATCTTGCCTCATGAAATAATCTGTGCCTTTGTATTAAATTCTCTGTTCATTGAGGTCCATTTGGTCTCATACCATCCTAGAAACACAGTCATTCATAAAAATCACTTCTTGTATCCATATTCACTTCCTAGCCTAAGACAAATATTCCGTTGTAAGTCATCTCAGGCCTTTTTGTTTATCTATTCACTGAGTGTGACTCGGAGAGAGCCCTCTCCTGTTCTGGAAGGGATAGCTACCAGACTGAGCATGCTTTGTGGTTACCCTGAATTTTGCCTTCCTTCAGCCTAAGGCAGATTTAGGTGCTAACATAGCGGCAACTCAGCTGGGGAAGAAATCAATCCCCTTGCTTCTTAATAATTCTAAGCTTTAGGATGATAAGTGTAGGATCTAATACGCTGAGTAAAGTTGGTTGTGTCCTTTGATTTTTCTCAATAGCACGTTGGCTTCTAGAAGATACACCAGAGCTAATCCAGATCCCGACCCTCCGCACATCTATGAAAATCCCAATTTGATTTCAAGAATTCGTCATCAAGAAAGCTCTATATCACCCGTGATCAAATCCCATTCATGTCCGGACATCTTTGAGTATATTGAAGAGCTAGAGTTTGATGAGTAGTTTGAATTATTGTTGTTCGAAACCAAGTCCGAAAGAGCGGTTGACTCTACTGTCCAAAATCCACAATTTGTTGTAGACTTGGAGACGAAAAGGGCTAACTGGTCGATTGATAACTACATAGTAGCTCAGCTTCAAACTCCAATTGCTAGCCCCTTACAAAATTTGCAAACTCCTCCAACACCTCCGAGGACAAATCCACCAAGAGTGATGGCTGCCCGTTTTGCACCTCTTGTTTTGCCTCAAGTTTTAGATGATATGCCCGCAGATTACCAAAGAAAAATCCCATTTTTTGATGGCACTCCCAATCGCATTACTGCTCAACAACATGTGGACAGAATGGCAGACTTCTATGAACTTCATGAGATCGATGCGGAGAATGTGGAAATGAAACTTTTTGTACAGACATTTGCAGGTGAAGTGAGGAAATGGCTCAGAGGTTTGTCAGCTGCTTGTATCGCTACCTTGGCTGACCTACAAAGACAATTTTTAAACTGCTAGGAAGTGAAAAATAATCCTCTTCAAATTCTGGCTGAATATGAGCAAATCAAAAGAAACGCAGGTGAGTCAGTACAAGACTATTGCATTAGATTCAATACAGTTTATAATGAAATTCCAAATAATCTAAGGCCACCTATAAGACTAGCCATGTTGAAGTTCCCAGATGGTTTTGATGCTGACATGGCTTATCAATTGAGAGAAAGAGAACCGGCCACAATGGAAGACATGCAGAAGATAGTGGTCAGCGTTGAAGCAAATCTGCTGACCAAGAGAGCTAGAGCAAAAGCAGAGAAAAAGGTCACTGCAAAGGAAGAATCTTCCTCGCTACATCAGCTACTTCAGAAGGTAGAGCAGATGCTTGAAAGAGTGAAACTTGACAAATCACAGCCACAAGTTAGAAATCCTAACTTTCGTGGGCAGCAACAACCATAGTATAGAATAAGACAGAGAGATGAGCGAGCCCAAGTGCAGACTGCACAACAGCCAGTACAGACACCTTTGCAGCAAAATTTTGTGCATGGACTGGAATCAGATGAGGACGGGAATGTAATAGGCGAAGAAAATCACCTCTTTACTCTTGATGATTTGCCTATTTATCTCACTGAGGAGGAGGAGTATGCAGAGAGTTCAGTGGCACACAAAGATGTAGATTTCATTCTAGCAAGTGACACTGTCTTGGAGGAAGAATCAAATGAATACCAAAGAGGCTACATGAATGCTTTGTCCGCCCAATAGTAGCGATATGCACTTAGAAACAGAGATGTGCCGGTCATACCCATTTATAAAAGGAAGGATGTTGAAGCATCAAAGAATGATTCAGTAGTTACACGAAGGAAAGGAAAGGAGGTGGTTGATCCAAAGAGCAGCAAATCACCATCAACAGAACAATCCCATCAGCAAGTTGCATCGAAAGAAAAGGAAAGGAAAGAAATCCTAGTCAAAGAGGTAGAAAAGATTCCCGCTTTCAATTTAGAGAATGAGATTTCTAAATTGAAGATATCCATCCCCTTGACTGAAATAATGAAGAACAACAGTTATAAAGGACAAGTATCCAAAATGTTGAATTTGGACCCAATTTCTGACATGGTGAATGTCGAAGATGATCAACCTGAAATGATTTTTGGGCTAGCATCAAATGGTGAGTCTCTTGATAGTGATGTGCCACCTTTTTACATCAGTTTAAGGTTGCATGATTTTGTGTTGCATAACGCCATGTTCGATTCCGGAGCTTCTCACAATCTCATGCCCAAGGCAATCATGGATAAGCTTGGTCTGGACATCACCTGTCAATATCATGATCTCTATTCATTTGATTCCAGCGGAGTAAGATGTATAGGTCTCAACAAAGACTTGGTTGTGAGTTTGGATCAGCTCCCAATGAAGAATGTTTTGATGGATGTTGTGGTAGCAGACATTCCTCCAAGGTTTGGCATGCTTCTTTCCAGGTCTTGGGTAGCAAAACTTAAAGGGACACTACAGCTAGATTTCTCCTATGCTACGATTCCAGTGTTTGGACAAATGAGAAAATTGTATCGGGAACAAAAAATGAAGTACATGATCACAAGCAAGGAGAAACCAATAAATCATCCAATTAACTATGTACATATAGATTTAGAGTCTTTTGTTTTGTATTCAGATAGTTTAAATGATATAGATAGTCAGTTAGTAGAAGCAGAGGATATTCCGAAAATAACAAAAAAACTCAGAGAAATTTTGAAGAAAGAAGAACAAGAACAACAAAACACCATTGGGCAATCAGCTGAAAATAATGGACAACAAGTAGACAAGGCAAAACAAACTGATTTCCAGCACTTTCAAGAAGAGGAAGAAGGTTTGTGGACCATGGATTTCGATGGAGCAGTGGGAAATGAAGGCGCTGGAATTGGAATTTGGGTACGCAATCCTTTCTCCGCCCCAAACAAAGTCCCTAGTAACGTGCGGGTATGCTCTTACAAGTTGGCTTTTGAGTGTTCAAATAATGAAGCTGAGTATGAAGCTCTGATTGTTGGCCTAAAGATTCTAAGAACGCTGAATGTGTTACACTAAAATTTGTCACCATGACTATTTGCAGTTAGTATGGCTCCATCAACTGTCATACTATCCTCCTTGGCAAGTCTCATACCTCTGCTCTCCATGTCAAACTTCAAGAAAGAGAGAAAGTCTTTTAAAATCTATTTATCTCTGGGTACACAGTTTCTCTCAACCTTACCTACGTGTACGCAACCCAAGTTCATAATACCTGCGTACTTGTACGCTCTGTATGTAAAGGGGTGGGTACGTACTCCTGTAAAGGTCAAAAGGTGCGAGTTTCATCTTAAAAAAGTTACTTGTGGTCATTTCTAGAGCATTCTAGAATCTTGTTTGACATGTATTGAGCACCTCTAGATGGTTCATGTATCCCTATGAAAGAGGAACTTATCCCATCAAGAGGGGAGCTATCCCATCCAAAGAGGGGCTTATCCCATTGATGGTGGACCTGATTAACTTCCTCTAGAACACTATAAATACAGGCATTGGGCCAGAAGGAGGGAGGTTCAAAGCTGAATATTCCTAAGGGTAGATGCTGCTGAAATTAGAACTTCCTTGTAGAAGCTTGTGAGGAGAGATTCCCATCCTTCTTGTTTCATTTGGAAGTGGGTGAGCTTATCAAAGTAAAGGAAAACTCTTGCTGGACCCTGGGAGGGACCTGCACAACACCAAAGCTCAGGTTGTAATGGTTTCTTTTGTTTCCTATTAATACAAATAAGTCCATTCTTCTCAATGATTTGTTGTTAATGAGTTGTTTCATATACTCCTTGGTCTATATGTTGAACATGTTTTATTTTATGGGATATTCAGGTGCTATGTAATCATTTGATTGTTAGTGAATGCAGGTTTCGAAGTGAAGGAGGAGCTCATCTAGATCGACGAAGCTAGATTACTACAACAGCGTTGGACTGCAGGTAGGATCTAAAACACTTGGTTTCTCGTGTGATGAATGCATGTTTAGAGAAGGATTGCTCTTAATTGTCTTGTTTGTCACTAGAAAGTCTTAGGCTTCTAGGGAGGTTGGTTTTGTCCGCAAGATTAACTCTTTCCGCAGGACAAATTGGCGACTCCATTGGGGACTCCATTAATGTGAATGATTTTTCCTTTGTATGACACTTTGATCTGAAAAGAGTCATTTCTTTTTTGGTTTTTGACTGTTGGACTGTGTATTTGGGTGGGCTAGCTTAGAGTTAAGTTAGATTCTAGTTTTTCTTGATTTTTCAGTAGTACGCACCCCCTGAGTTAAGGACAGTGCGTACCTGTACGCACTGTAGCTTTGTACACAGAGCGTGCACGCACCTGTGCAAACAGGCTGCTTGCGTACCCTGTCAAAAGGTGAGAAAATTTCCATTTTTCCATTTTTTCCCCTTAGTTTTTGTCTTTAAATAGTTTTTACTGCCCAGATCCACTGGTTACCTATCATAAGTCTTCATCTAAGCTTGTTTCATTGGCATTCCTGCTCTAAGCTTTTATCAATTGGGTATTTTGAGTCTCTTTTTTGAGAAATTCTAAATTTAATTTCCTTTGATCATTACTTGGAGGTTTGTCTCAGTCTTTTCACAATTTTTCATCTTTTTGCTCTTGTTTTTGCAAAAAAATTTCAGTTAAATTGTGTATGAGTGTTAATCACCTTTGACTGTTTTTATTTTTTGATCTTTGGAACTATCACCTAATTTTCTCGACTTGCACTTGATTGGTTCTTAGATTACATTAGAATCATCTTGTGTTTGAGAATTCTCTTGCAAAGATCACATTTGCATAATTAGAATTCTCCTTTTCGGAATATGAATGAAAAATGTGCATAGATTACATTTGCATACCTTTCAAGTGAATTGTGCGTAGATTACAATTGCATAGTTTACATTCTGAAAAATCAATCGTAGATTTAGATCAGTTTTCTTTGATTTCAATTTACACAAAAAATAAAAAATAAAAAAGGTTTTGAAATTGATTTGAATTAGTTTATCTTGATGAAATTAGTGCATTAGAGAATTTGTTATATTTTCTCTTAGTGATCAATTTTTTGCATTGTTGGAAGTGAATGGAAACTCTCTCCTTACTTTAGTTAGGATTCATCGAATTGAAAAGATTACATTATCATATTCGATTGCATTCAGTTGAGTCGGGTCATAACACCATTGGTTTCATTATCCATTTACCCATTTGAGTAATAACAGACTTAATAACACAACGCTTAATTAAAATTCATCTAGTAATATTTACATTTCTAGGGCTCTGAAGCACCAATATAGATCAGGCTAGTGTCTTGGAGTAGGAGAGTAATTAACTCTCCAAGACAGCAAAACCAAACAAGTAGCTTATCTTGTGGTAGGATAAATCCAACTGTTGCATTTATACCCTGGGAAAGCTCCTCTTAAAGGAGAAGCACGAGCTCGTGTCCGAACCAGTGAGGGGATCAATCCTCCCTCATTGAGAACGACGCCAGACACGCACGTATTAAAAATGGTAAACCTCGGATTAACCATTGTCGAGGAGCCTGGGGTCACTTATCGGTAAACCTTGGATTATTGTCAACGAGTCGGTAAGGGGATTGAGCTTGATACTCTGCCCTTGCGTGCTGTCAGAGCGTATACTGTTCCCCCAGTTGTATTTGTTGTTGTTGGTAAGCTTAGTGACCATTATCTTAGGATTCTACCCAAGGTGACGGTGGAGGGAAGATCCCATTGTACCTGGAGCAGACGTCGGCTAGGCTCACTTGGATTTTTTGGGGGGTTCACTTCACTCGAGACGGTTAAAGTGGAGGAACTTGGTCCAGTCTATTCATTAAGGAGGTTGCCGGGGTAACTGTTCCACCCGCCATTTCTGTACTGAATTCTGCGACGTTGGATTTCATCACCAACTAGTGTTTTTCGGTCCGGAAAGTTACTGTTTGTGTGTGGTTTGACTCCTAGATTTGATAGCGCGTGTTAATTTGTTTGTTTTTACTTTTAGAGACCATAGGTGTGAATTGTGAATTTTAATTTGTTAGGTGTGAATTGTGAATTGTTAATTTTAGTTTTAAATTGTTAATAAAATTCACTAAAGTTGGATATAATGGCAAGTGTTCCGGAATTTATCAACCTAGGAACCCCTCCTAACGAGAATCCTAGTACTTTTCCTTACTTTGGAAATGTTGGTCCTCCTTATATGGCTACTTTGTCATTACCTGGATTTACAATAGGTTTTTAAACCGATATGGTTATTTTCAACTTTGTTGGCCCAAAATACTCCAATTGTTCCACCTCAACCGAATGCTTCACCTCAATAGAGTTCACCATCTCAACATCACCAACCTTCTGTTGACCCTTTACCTTCTTCGCCTAATTTTTCTTCCTCCATTTCTTCCTCATCGCTTGGTAAAAGCCTCGATGCTAGTAACCAGGTGACTAAGAAGAAGAATAAAGGGAAGAAGAAGAAGAAGAAGAAGAAGCAAGATAAGAAAGAAGTCAACCAATCAAACACAACTGTAAGTGTTAGTTGTGTTGAGGAAAATTCCAACATGCATCGTAAACCCAAATACCCTTGCAGGATTTGTAAGGGTGATCACTTCCTTGTCAGAAAAATCTCATCAACTTTCCATTGATCCATCAACCAGTGATAGTCGGGTTCCTGGGGAAAAGGGTAAAGTTAGGTTTCCTTGTAAGTTATGCAATGGGAGTCATCAAACTCACATTTGCCCTCACATGGATGAAGCCTCAAAATTGTTGGAAAACCTTACTGTTCCACATCAAGAATTTCCAACTGGTTACCGTAAACTTTTACCCAACCTGCCGTCAACTGACGGAGTGATTGATCTAATTTCAAGTACGGTCGATCCCACTTTTCCATTGGAGAGTGAAACTCATGTCACTCTGGTTGATGATCCATTAGTTGATCAAGTGGTCGATTCAATTTCACATTCGATCGATCCCACTTTCCCTTTAGAGAGTGAACTTCACACCACTCAGGTTCTTTTTGTTACATCAGATTCCTCTATGCCGGGGGGCATTTCTACAGAACCCCCTCCAAGTACTGAGGTCTTTTCCTTTGATTGGAACAGACT
>APFE031660787.1:0-24921 GCA_000404065.3 Pinus taeda
ATGGTGGGTGGTTGCTCTACACTGCTGTTGCTGCAGGGGATGTTGCCAGTAACAGAAGACATGGCCTCCGAACCAGTTTGAATCAGCTTTGCAACTCCAAAATCTGCAACCCTTGCAGTCATGTCAGAATCAAGCAATATATTGCTAGGCTTAACATCTCTGTGAACAATGGCAGGACGACAATCTTGATGAAGATAGCATAAGCCCTGAGCCACTCCAACTGCAATATTGTATCTTGTAATCCACTCAGTGAGCATGTTCTCTTCCTTTCTCGCGTGCAAGAGGTCAGCCAAACTTCCATTAGGCATGTATTCATAAAGAAGAAGAGTCTCCTCATTGCTGGAGCAACAACCCAACAATTTAACTATGTTTATGTGCCTAACATTTCCCAGGACTTCTACCTCTGCTAATGCCCCTTTCTTTCGTTTCCCTCCCTCTTTCTCTTTCTCTTTCTCGACCCGCCGTAGCTTCTTCATAGCTATGACATGAGCCCCCAGCCTTTCAACCCTGTAAACTGTACCGGCTGCTCCAATGCCAATCATGTTATCAGGCTTCAAGCTCTCCAAAATATCTTCTGTTGTGAAGCTGAGACGCTGGAATGAGGTCATCTTCCAAGGGTTTTCAGGATGTTCTTCTGTCATGCATACTTTACCAGAAACATAACAAATATAGTACTTGTGGAACCATATTATGCCAATTACGACAAGGGCTATTGCTAGAATAGTCACCACTGCAATCAGCCAAATCGGAACAGTTTTCTTAGTGACTCGAGAGTAATATGAGGGATTGTAAACGCCACTTGAATTCATGCAAGGAGACTCTATCAGGACTCCACCGCAGAGTCCTTGGTTTCCCACAAAAGCGCTAACATCGATGTTTCTGAAAATCCCTTCTGAAGGAACAGGAACAACGAGATGATTGAAGGAGACATTAAGGGACTCTAAGGTAGTGCAATTCTGAAAATTTAGGGGAATCATGCCAGTGAGGGCATTTTGAGACAGATCAATGTTAGTGATGCTGGGAAGGCTTGCTATTCCAGGAGGGATCACACCAGTCAACTCATTTTGGCTCAAGGAAATGGTCAAGAGCTTTTGGCAATTGGCAATATCTTTGGGAATACTACCCGAAAAGCTATTTCCTTGAAGTTCAAGCTTGTATACAGAATTGCAATGTTCAAAGGAGGGAAGTTTGCCTGATAAATTTGAGAAAGCTGCTGAAAATATTTGCAGGCTCGGAGAAGACCAGACATTTGGAGGGAGGCTGCCTTGGAGAGAATTATGAGAAACATTAAGGATTTGCAAACTAGGTGAATTTAAGAGATCAGAAGGAAAATGCCCACTAAAATTGTTCCATGGGAATTCCATGTAATTTAGGTTTTGAAGCTTTCCAAAACCTAAAGGAATGCGGCCACTAAGATTGTTATGAGCCATCCGGACCCTATACAGAGGGGCACAATTTGTAAGATTCTGAGGGATTTCTCCGGTTAATTGATTAGAAAAAAGGATAAGTCTTTCTAACTTGTTGCCTGCACACAGGTCAAAGGGGATGGGTCCCGTTAATTGATTAGTAGATGCATCAAATTCTACTAACCTAGAATTTCTACCCAACTGCTCAGGAATGCTTCCTGTGAGGGAATTGTTCCAGATATACAAAATTTGCAGATTAGGCAGATCAGCAATTCCCTTAGGGATGCCTCCACTGAGTTTATTGCTCATCAAATTCAGTATTGTCAGCCTTCTAAGTGTCGAAAGTTCTTTAGGAATCGGTCCAGTGAGCATGTTTAGAGACAAATCCAATTGCTCCAATCTTGCAATATTGCTCAACTGCCATGGGATGAATCCAGTAAGCTTGTTATTATATAGAATCATTGTATCTAGCCTCTTTAACATGCTCAACTCCACAGGCAAGGGCCCAATTAAATTAGCATTTGCAATATGCATAAACACCAGCTTTGACAAGTACCCCAATTGCCATGGAATCCCACCCATGTAAATATTGAACCCAAGCTCCAAATGGCTGAGCTCCTGCAACTTCCCAAGTTCTGCAGGTATTGAACCACTGATCATATTCCCTGCCAAACTCAGGTACTCCAGTCTGGACAAGTCACCAAACTGGCTGGGAATGCTCCCATTGAAGTAACTCCCAGAAAGGTTCAGCTTCTGCAGATTACCGAGTTCGGCAAACTCCCGTGGAAGGGGCCCAGTAAAATCATTGCTGTAGGCATTGAAGTCCACAAGGTTCTTCAACCCTGAAACTCCCCCAGGGAAGGATCCACTGAAGAAATTATAGCTGATGTCAAGGATTCTCAGACTGGAAAGATTGAAAATGACTTCTGGCAATGGCCCGCAAAACTGGTTGTCTGATATTTTGAAGCTCAAAATGTGGATAAGAAATTGGACTTTGTGTGATATCGTGCCAGTGAGGTTTTTGCTTGATAGATCCAGTGCAACCACCTTAGACTTATTGTTGCATGTAATTCCAGTCCATGAACAATGAGACACGGACATATTATTCACTGCATATTTCCAGTCTGATAGTTTGCCTAAGCTGTCTACAAACCCTGATTTGAGTGCCAATATGGCATGGAACTCCCCAGGCACTTCATTGCTAAAGACAGAGTCTGTAAAACAAATACAACTAATAAAAAGCAGAAATAGAGTAATCCAACACACCTTGTTTTTGGCCTTTAAACCCATCATTCCAATCTCAGGTTTGTCCAGCTTCTCTCTATTTTATCTTAGTCACTCCGATATATACTCACTATATATACCACCCTCCACGTTACAAACAGCAGGATCAGTAGTTTCACCGTCTGTGGCCAATACCCACTTCATCAAACTTCTCCCTCGTAATTCCTAACGATTCTATGCATCACTGGTGCACCACCCACATCTCTCTTTCCTTAACATATACTCATTGAATATACCCACATGGCATATCACAACACTGATCAGTTTTCACAGACCCTACTTCATCAGAATGCCTCCATGCATTGCCTGCATTCAACAGCAGAAATTTACAGTTCTCAACCATCACCATAAACTATACTCTGTTCAGAGACTGATTATATATACCATCTTCCATACTGCACTCTGTTCTGCCTGGAAACTAGCATGTACTCAGAGTGCATACCCCATTCCAAACTTGGAATGCACTGGTCACACTGTATTGAAAATGAACATTCTCTGAGCAATTCTGTGATGTTAGACTGATAAATCCCCACCATGAACACCATCATTGGTCCTTCAATACTGCCATTAATTACAGAACATGGACTCCATGGATTCAAACCGCGTTACATTCAATAAAACATTGGAATTCTCCCCTATACGGCACGAATTTTCCCCAAAAACAGCCAGATTGTTGGCTGGAATTTGATTACAACGTCTACGTGAAGTGTGCGGATCCACCCTGAAAAATTAAATTAATAAATGGTCTACGTAAATTATGGGATCTCTCTTGCAAGCCCGAGGAGGATGCATTAAATGGCTGCTATTTGGTCTCACTGAAGAAAGGTGGCGGAGCCCCAACTGAGTCATAACTTTCGTCCATTTTACTACATGTCAAATCTGCAGGGGTTAAATTTTGTCAAAATTAAGATATAGGATTCTAACCTAGGTTTTTTACTTTTGATAATTAAACTTGGGCTTAAAAGTTCATCTTATAACTTTTGAATTTGGCATTTATGACCATTAACAAAATTTATTTATTATTTCTTCTAAGGATTTTTATATATTAATTTATTAGATTTGAATCATATAATATAATTTAATTTATTAATTGATAATTTAAATAATATATTTTTATATATTTAAAATTTATCGACTAATTTTAATTATTAAACCACAACCTCACAACAACTTAATTTTGATTAGGATTAAAAATCATTATTAAATAAAATTTCAGTATAAGATGAAGGATGTAATTAGTTTATAGAAGAAATAGACTTTTTCATCAAAATTTTGTAAAACAATTTCAAGAAAGAATGTAATTTTTTGTTTGATTTTTTGTTGTTTAAAATGCATAGAAATCTACAAATTAAATAACTTAAACTAGAGTTTTTAAAAATCTATGCCCAATTTTAATTACAATTAACCAAAAAAAATATTCTGAAGAAAAAAAGAAAAAAAAAAGCCATTTAGGCGATAAGTTAGACTATACAAAAATTATTATTAAATAAAAATGTCATATAAAATTAATTATTAAATAAAAATTATCATCCCACTAACACAACCTGTTGAGGATGGGCCTCGTTAGCAAGGTGACCCAAGATCAAACCTCACGTGGGTGGTTGTGCCCTGTGGTAGGGGGAGGAGACATTGGTAGGGGGAGGAGACATGCTAAAAAATTCCAGTCAACTAAAGGCTGGTGTGGCCCAGGCCAGGTGTGAATTGTCGTCCCACTAACACAACCCATTGAGTATGAGCCTCATCAACAAGGCAACCTAGGATCAAACCTCACGTGGGTGGATGTGCCTTGTGGTAGGGGGAGGAGACATGTTAAAAAAATACAGTCAACTAAAGGCTGGTGTGGCCTAGACCGGGTGTGATCCCTAAGTGACTTTGACGGTTTAGATGCCCCTTGGTTCCTAAGCCAAAGGTCAAGCCTAGAGAATAATAGATCACTTAACAAACAAAAATTTATTAAATGAGAATTGTGTATAAAATTAGAACACATTTTGAATTATATAACACAATTTTATTTATTAAATCATAATACGAAAATTGCATATAAAATTATAACACATTTTGAATTATATAACATAATTTTATTTATTAAATCATAATTTCAACAACGTCTCTTTTTTTGGGTATCATCTCTAGTATTTAAATCACTATAATCTAACCAGATTATTTTTTTTGCTCTGAAAATCATGGAAATTTCGGGCAGGAATTTTTCTAAATCTAAGTATTTTTCTAAATCCAAGTTATAGCTGTCAAACTTCAATATTTTGGGTGCCCTAGAGGTTTCTGATAGCGTTGAATCCATTTCCACCCACCATAAAAAACAGGATTTAAACACTCTCAGTGGAAGATTTTTTGAATTTTTTTTCCTTGATTCTCGTCACTTTTAGCCGTACGGGCAATTCCTCCACCTCTGTAGATGACTCCATTTAGATCTAATGGCCTAATTTCAATTATTAAATCAAAACTTCAAAATAAATTACTTTTAATTAAAAAATATTATTAAATAAAATTTTTATATATAATTAATAGACATGTTTAAGTTGGTGACAATTTCACCTTGACGTGGTCCGAATTCCGTGATTTTTTTCAAAAGAAAAAACTCACATTATGAGTGTTTCCGGAGCACCTAAAATTTTGAAACTTTACAACTGCAACCTGGATCTCCGAAAAAATAGTCATATCTCATCAAAATCCTACTGGAAAAACTATTATTTTCTTAGCAAAATCATAGCTTATTTATATAAAATTACAACACATATCTATCTATTTCGTATAAAATTACAACATATCTATCTATTAAATTTGAATTGAGTTGTCAACATATCTATCTATTAAATTTGAATTGAGTTGTCAACATATCTATCTATTAAATTTGAATCGAGTTGTCTTTAGTGCCACCTTTTGGAAACTTTCCTGGTTGGGTTTTCCGACCTATTTTCTCTAAAATCTCGCAGGAATGTTTTGAAATCACAAGTTTGATAGGGTTTATCAGGGTGCTAAATGCATATATATACAGTAAAAAATCCAGTTTAAATAACACAAATCAAGATTTCACCTCAATTTTTTTCACTAGATTCTGGCAACAAAACCTCCGAAAAGTCAAACTAAAGACAACTCCAATTTGAATTTCATTATTTAATTATCTTAATTTTTAACAAATTTGTATTAAATACTAAATAAAATTAATTAGAAAATATATCTCAAAAAAACTCAACACTTAAACTACCATATTTTATAGTTTAAATTCAATTACTTAATTTTAATAATTAAACCATAATTTAATAAATAGCTTAATTTTAATAATAATATTTTATATAGGCGTAGTCTAACTTATAGAGAAAATAGTCTAATAAAATTGTGATTTGTTGTTGTTTAAGATATATTTTTGAATAAGTAAATAGAATTAGCACCTTGAAAAAAATTTGGGCACTCAAATTCTACAAATTAAACAATTTAAGCTCGAATTTTAAAAAATATCTTCCCATTTTCATTAAAATTAACTAGAAAAAATGTTTAAAAACCATTTTATTTCATATATAAATAATATTTATATAATTTTATATAAGTATTTACGTAATTTTATATTAGTATTTATGTAATTACGAAGTAAGGCGTTTCCCACTGAAATGAACTCCCCCAAATGCCTTTCTGTCCTAATCTTAACCGTTAGATCTCTTGTTAGACGATTAAACAAAAATCAGTCGTCTGATTAAAAAACCTTAAAAAACGTTTCACTTTCTCCTTTGTATGAAAGTATAGGGAGTTATCTCCTTAGTTTAATGTTCTTTCCATGCCAATTAAAATGTAATGAGGGATCATTCCAAACTTTCTATAGAATTCATATTATGCTTTCTCCCCCATTTAAAACTTTCTCATCATTACTAAGGGTTTAGGTTTTAGTGGAGTGAAATTTGGAACTTAAGACCATTGAAAGATCAAAAGTGTTAAAATTGGCAGCTAGGGCCAAATTCCACCTTAGGACAATTTATTTGATGGAGATGATGATTGCATTAAATTTCACTTTATGAGAGAGAAGATAATTGTTGGGAATACTTTTTGTAACCTAATTGTTGGCCATACTTTCTATAAAATAATCTATAAAAATAATAAATAATTTTTACAAAACCGCTATTCTTGATCGTTTTTGTTGCAAATTCAATTGCTTGCGAATGTTAAATACTTACAAAATGGAAAAAAGTATAGGTATAATGAAAATGATGAGCACATTTTTATAACATAATTTGCCAACTAAAACCAGAGAACCATGTTTAAAATTTAAAAGTGATAGATTGTAAAGGAAATAAATAAAACATAATCCCGATTGTAACAAATTCGCTGTAAATTTTGTTCGTGGAAGATTTATTTGCATAATGAAAAAGGCAATATGGGAGATTCCAATCACGTTCCAAGGCATTTTTTAAAATGTGGATGTGACAAAAGGTTGTTGTGGAAGATGCTGTTTGTATATGGGAAATTTCTTGATCATTGTGTATAATCCTAATGTTGATAGATATGCCTAATAAGTGGTTCCAGTTAATGGGGCATTGATTTGAGCGTTCAATATACTTTTATTCTTTATCAAAGTATTCTTTTGTTGTATATTTGTTCTTCAATTTATGCCTTACTTTTATTCTTTATCAAAGTATTCTTTTGTTGTATTTGTGTTCTTCAATTTATGCCTTACGGCGTTTCCTTTGCAACATCTGGTGCAAATGCTAGTCATAGTTAAACATGTGAAAGTCAACCTGTGTATCTCATTTTGTTCAAGTGTGGATTATGATATTTGACTTATTATGTTAGGTTCAATTAGTTGATCGGTATTGACTAAATTACTAGTTGAAATTATTTATTGTGCCAAATCATCTCCTAAATCTTATTTCAATTTGAGCTATATCACTTTTGTGACTCCAATCGATTGATGGTGTGGTAAGAAGCCCTCATTCGCCCACCTCGGTTTTTTCATATCTATTGCTGGGTGCATATTTATAATGATTGCGGGAAGAAATTGGATGCAAAGGGTCATACTTGCATCATGATGGGCTACTATGAAGATTTGAAAGCCCATCAACTATTTGACTCTATCAAACAAAAAAATCATTATAGAGAGAAATGTGATATTTTATGAAATGTAAGTATGCATCATGATGGGATACTATGAAGATTTGAAATCCCATCGACTATTTGGCTCTATCAAACAAAATCATTATAGAGAGAAATGTAATATTTGATAAAATGTCTTGTGGTATTAAGTTTGTTGATTTTTTTTGGAATGTTGTATAGTAATCCTTTTAGTATTGTTGTATAGAATTGATTAATTGTTTTTTTTAATATTTCGATGACTTTGTTAATAGTTATTTTTAAGTTGGTTGACCAGTAAGGGAATTTTTAGGGGTGAAATTTCGTAGATGAGCTATTTTTTTGGACATTTTTTGAAAAAACTATTTGCCAATTCATTAAAATATCGCTGATTTTTTAGATATATATGATTAAATGGATGAAATTCGCCAAACATTACCAATTTTAATACTAAATTACATGTTTTTTATTGAATATTTGCCTACGTTCTATACTTATGAACTTTCAAACCAAAATAGTTGTGTACAATACTATATATAGGAAAAATAGTAAATCCTTAAAAAATACCCTGCTTACCAACAATCATCTCTAACTGAAATTATAATCTCTCCTAATCGAATTTGTAAACTAAATATTAGTTCATTGAATTCTTGTTTACTTTAATGGGTTGCTAAAATAATTGAAGACATTAGGCTTGATGTTGGTCATGCTTCTTCAAGCCAGTAGACTCATAGTTAGAATTTGCATGCCAATATTACGTTGATGGGTCATGTTCATGACACTTATGATCCATAATCCTATGTCAATGCAAAAGGATGATATGAATCGGAATAGGAAAAGCAGGTTGAAATAGATTCCCTTTTGAAGAACCACCCTTGGGACTTAGTTCCTTTGGCATGAGGGAAGAACATCATAAAATGTTAAAGGGTGTATAAGACCAAATTTAGTTCTAAAGGTGTTTTTGAGAATCATAAGGCTCATTTGGTCACAAAGGCTTTTCATAGCAAGAAGGCATTCACTACACTGAATAATTACCACTATTGCAAAGATGAATTTTCTTTGATTGGTCCTTTCCCTCGCTGCTCATTTTTTATTGCAAATTCATCAAATGGAATTTAGCATGCAAATTTCCATAGTTAAAAATCATGTTGGGGAATGCTTTAGGAAGAAAATTGTGTGATTTTCAAGGTTAAAAATCATGTTGAGGAATAATCCTAAAAGAAAACCGTGTGATTTTCATGGTTTAAAGTCATGTTGGGGAATACTTATGGAAGAAAATCGCGCGAGCTCCTCGAAATAGCCAACATTTCTAATGAATACTTCACCCATCTTCAAGGATAGAAAAATGATGTGAAAGAGAAGAAAGTGAGACCATATTTGTACAGATGGAAGGATTGAATACAAGAGAAATCCATTAGGAGGAAATTTACTATTGGAAAATACTAGGAAAAAAGGAAAGATAAAATAAATAAGGGATTTAATAAGGTTACTTTGAAGAGTGGTTAAAAATAATAAATAATATTATAATATAAGTAAAATAGGGTTACACTATGAATGAATTAATTAATTTAATGGATTATTGAACACTCTAACAACACTAAACATCGTATTTGTCTTGATTACACCAGAGCCATGATGTATGCTCCTCATTATTCGACCTATATTGTTAGAGAAACCTTATAAAAAGGAAAACATCCTAACAATTTCAACCATGAATATAAATTTATTCAAACTTGGCAATATATTATTCAATGTATTCACCTTTAAATTAATAATTTATCAATTTCTTATATCTTTTTATTTCATCTTTGGGTTTTTCTAGCTCCATTGATTTCCTTCTTATTCTTATGTAATTAAGTCATTACCTTAAAATTTGATCGTGTCTCTTTACTCTTCTTATTTCTATTATCATCCCCTTACCTAAATATCATTAATCATCCTTAGTTTGATATTCTCCTTATCTATCGATTACTTTTTTATCGTGTCTCTTTACTCCCCTTACCTAAATACCATTAATCATCCTTAGTTTGATATTCTCTTTATCTATCGATTACTTTTTGAATAAGATGAAGGTACTAAGCAACAACGCTACATATTACATTTGTATTACGTTAGGCCTAGACATTTACCCATACTAAATGATAGAATTAACATTTATTAAATCTTAACATACTTATATTATATTATACCTAAACATTTACCTATACCGTATTGTAAAGTGTCTTATGTATAATCATAAAAATATGTATTAATAATAAATTAGATAATCTATTATTTTAATATTGAACAACACACATTTTTATGAAATAAGTTATAATTTTAGTTCACTCATTGGAAAAGTCAAAAAGTTAAATCTAATATTTTTTAATTAGGCTAATATCATTATTAATTATATATGATATTAATGTTCATTAAAATTTATTTTATTTATTTTAATTATAAATTTTCAATACATGCTATGTATATATAATTTTCTCATCATATTAATTATTAACTTTAATTCATACATATATCATGCACTCATATCAATTATAAGTTTCGATGTAATTACATTACATAGCTTTTGCTCCAATATAACTTTGAGCCATAATGCATACAAGTGTTGTAACAATTACACAATGTAATACATAAAATGTTTACATTAAACTTAGAGATATAGAAAAATAGATCTTCTTGTGATTAAAGTTTTTTAAAAATCAGCAAGACTAACTACTTCTCTTATATAATTGTAAATACTAATAAATATGTGTTTGGAGGCCCGACAATACCAAAAAAAAATTGAAATTTATGATATCCTAAAAAACATACGGTCCAAATAGTAATAATGTATTGTCGATCCCTACATCTAAACTATAAGAATAGACTTTTCTATATACATAAATTCTCCAAAAGGAAGCCAAAATCTTGATGCACTTAAAGCCTATGCAAAATAAACTTTATAAATGGAGTTCCTCTCCTTACCCATGATTGAATCGTGAAGAGGAGGCATAATTACATTTAAATCCAGTAAGTTAGAACAAGCAGGTCTAATAGAAACTTTAGAAAAATAGTTACTCAATTGTAATAGAATCAGTGAAGCCTCAACATCCACCACTTGTTGTCAAAGTGAAGTAACTTCATCCTACATCCTACTCCTTTCAACTCTATGTTGATAACAGGTCCATTGCTATGGTTAAAGAAGATGTAGTTTGGTTTTGCTATATTTGTACATGAAAGAGGTCATGCAGATTACAAAGTTCCTCCATATAAACATGATGATTGATCTCTTTTTGAATTTGTTTTTTATAATTTTCTAATTGAATCCCACATGTTTATAAGAAACAAGAGCCATACAACTTATCATTATGTCATAGATACACACCCAAGGAGGTAAAACACAATATGCATGCATAAACAAGAAATTAACCAAGTAGCGAGCCTAAGAGAGCTCAGAGGAGAAGACGATAAATAAGAGAAATCAAACACTCCCAAAATTTATACCTATAGGGGAAAGAAGACAAAAACGCTGCTTCCCCAACTTCTATAAAGATCTTACAGTTCCCAATTTCAAGCAGAATAACCTATTCCTTAAAAATGAGGATCCCAAAATAGGCCCGGAAAGAGAAGCCATTGTAAAAGGAAGATTACCAAATCAATTGAAATTCTCAAGAAACAAATCATACTTAAATTGGAATGGCTACCAAGAAAATTAGAAACATGAACATAGACAAATCAAGGAGGAGAGGGACCTGACAACAAATCTCTATGCTAGCTTGATCCCGCGAAAGATAAAGTGGGTAAAGACATCAAAAGTGTAGGATTAACATTTTTCTCGTTATTACATCCACTAACATGATTGAAAAGTAACATATCTTACTCTCCCTGCTCATGAACCCAACGGTGCATTAAGGCACATTCATACTAGCTGAATGTCGAACCCCTCCCATGTCGGCCAAGGATAGACAACTTCCATGCAAGTTTGTCAACATTCATACCGAAAATCATCCTCCTACTCAATCCATCATGGCCAAATTTAAGCCGTAATGGGTGGTTTTTTATTAAGAGTGCCCACTACATGTAATATAGCCACCCTAGGGGTTTGCAATCCTACCTGCATGTGGATGACAAGTGGGTGATGAGATAGCCAACTCCTCATTGATAAATGACTTATAATTCCTCATATTAACCCTTAGTGGTGTGACGATTCCCCTTGCTTTAATTCCTTGAAATTCATGGAATAGGAAAATGAGATAGGCAATAATTGATCAATAATGATCTTGGTTGACTTATTTTCTGTCTGATCTGCAATGGTGTTTTTATGCTCAAGGATATGGAATAAAATAAATGTCAAAAACTAAAGGAATATGAAAAGAGGAAGGAGATTAATATCTCTTAGAGGATATCTTTTATGAATATAGTCAACTCTGATTTTTTAATCTTCCATAATTATAATAGATGAGAAACTTTAGACTTAACCAAGGTGAAACCTTGGAAAATACCATAAGCTTCAAGTTGATTATTTGAAGCTCTTACTAAACTCCAAGCAAAGGTGGCTTTCACTTTTCCTCTAGAGAAAAAGATAACACCCCCCTCCAACCCCAACACACATGCCACCGTAAAATAAGAAAGACTAATAAAGAAAGAACCCAACATGCATTCCCATGGACATCTTTCATTCTCTTGTTTCCAAACGACCAAACAAAGTTATTTAAAAGGTTTCATTGATGGCCCATAAATTCAAATCGAGAAGTTTCTATGAAAAGATATGATCTCCATATCATCCCTTATGCTCATCCAAGATAATCATGCGTGATTATCCTTTCACACTACCAGTCCCTTACTACTAGTGAAGCATTGCCCCATGTTGTGCTACCAACACCTAACATATAAAAATATGGATGCCAGGACTCAATTTGTTATAGTCATAAGTTTGCTACAAGTGATTTTTGCGTTGCCTTATATTAGACATCTTGATAAGGCATGATTGCTAACTCCCACTTTGACATAATAATAGGAAAACCATTACACATTTTGATAATACTACAAAAACCATTACACATTCTTATAACTAATGATGATATGCACATAGTATTAATTTTGCATGTTAGTTTTGGGTACACATAATAGCTAGGTATCTCCCTAGAAATGTGACTCGTTGTTTGAAACAAATGGTGCATGACTATTATCCATCATGTAGTTATAGTTTTTGAAAGCCTTGAATCGAATAGATGTAGGTGTTTTCTTCGAAAAAGTTTATATATCAAATCAAATCATACCTACAATGCAACAACCATGAAATTGGAAATCAATTATGTATCATGTTTTGTTAGACAATTATCTTTACCAAATGGAAGCATAGATCTAGGGTATTAAGGTGAATGCAATACAATAATGCTAAGAAATCAATAGAGAATAAAACATAGAAAGTGAATTCTATGTTAACGTTTTTTTATTTCACAAAATGGTGTGTAAATTATTAATTTGAAGAGTTCTAAAATTTTGGAGCACCAATAGTTGTAGGTAAAGAACTTGGGAATTCCTCACTATATTTATTTATTTATTTATTTTTATTTATTTATTTATATATTTTGTTTAATTTCACTTCACAATAAATTCCTCTTTTATCACAATTTAAATTTTCTCTATTGAAAATATATGTGTTTATAATACTAACCAAATAGTTTTATTTAACTACCTTGGGTTACCAAGTTGAATTGTTCTAGAGGGAGGGTAACATATTAAACTATTTGATAGTTACTTATGGTATTTGTAATCAAAAGACACAATATTTTCTTTTAGATCTAGGAGGGACAAGGATGGATGCTAGTTCATGATGTCATTCCCTATAATCAATGTCTTTCTAAGTTGTTCACTCTATCCCTTTAAACTTTGGTCACCTTATGTTTTCTCAAGCTCCGAGAAGATAGACCTATGCAAGTAGGCTGAAATAAGAAGTGAACATTCTTGGAAAAAGCCTCTAGATTACTCTCCCATCTTCTAGTAAAGATTCATAAACACTTTAAAAAAAGAATCACAATGAGATACTCATTTCAGGAAACTAATTAGAGTAGTGGTAGATATCAATATTCTGTAGTTAAAGCATTAAAATAGAGTAAAGAACAAAATCCAAGGGTTTCCTGAGTGGTGATACCTATGTATATATATACATAGTATAGGGCTACTATGTATCAGAGGTGATTTGAATTTCTTGTTGGGGCCTTCAAAAATTTGGGGTCCCTCTACTCATCCCGATCTATTAGCAAACTTCTTTGTGGAAATAATTATCTACAGAGGAGTGGTAGATTTCCTCCCTTCAAAAATTATTCCCACCTAGTCAAATAGTTGAACAGGGGAGGAGTACATAGAAAAACCACTAGACAAGTTCCTAATATCAAAGAAATTTTTAGACCTCAAATTGCAGTTTAGATAGTGGGTGGCTTCTAGGGGCTCCTTGGATCACCACCCAATCATTCGAAATTAGGATACTAGTGCCTCCAAGTCTTCTTTCCCTTTCAAATTGAATCCTAGCTCACTAGAACAACCCAATATCCTTTAGAAAATCAAAGACTCTTGGTCTCCATATGACCCCCCCCCCCTCCATTTAGCTCCTCTCCTCCTATTCATTTTCACGAAAATCTCAAGAGAGTGAAAAATGAAATCTCCTTTTGAGAAAAATCCAAAGAATTGCAAGATGAAAGGCTCCTTCTAGAATTAGAATTCTAGCTTTAGGATCTTCTCTCAATGTCTTATCACTCCACATTATTTTAAGAACAAAAGGCTTCCCTTAAAGCCTGAAAGAGAAAATGAGAAAAATCCTTTTGGACAAGGAAAAGGAATGGAGGCTCAAAAATAGGGCACTATGGTTACAAGCTAGAGATGAGAACACAAAATATTTCCATAGATTAGTTTCCCACAGGAAAGCCATCAACACAATATGGGAAATCACAAAATTATATGGGTCCAAGGTATTTTCCTTTTTGAGCATTGCATCAGAAAGTGTATCACACTTCAACTACATATTTGAGAGACCTGAAAGCAGAGAAAGTGATGGGTGAGAAAGAAACCAAAGGTTTATGAGACTCACAACCCTTCCATTTTGATCCTTGAAGGATCTAGAAATTTTCATGGTTAACAATTCTCTACTCCTTCCCTAGTTTCAGTCACTTGCTAACCTCCTACATCTAATGTTCAAAATGATCCTCTCAGGGACAATTTGGAGAACAATATGAAAGTGGAGAGCTCTTAAAAGTAGAAATAGTGGCCTCTTCTTCAATTATGGATCCTCCTCCCTCCTCCCCTCACTTTATTTTTATTTCATGGTCCCCTTTGCAATTTTTTCCACTTCCACCTCGAACCCTAGACTATGCCCCCTCTTGGGCCTTCCCCAACCAACTACCCTACTTTCCTCAAACCCTTTTTTCCCAAAAACTTCCTATATCCCCCCTTTACCTTTATCCCCTACTCAAAATATCCCCCCAAAATATCTCCTATTTCGTACCCTTCAAACAACTCAAACACCTCTCATCGATACTCTTTGTGCTACCTTTCTCATGCCCCAGAAGAAGATTTACCGAAGGATGATTTCATCCTTGAACCAAGTGGGGGGTTGGGATGTCTTGAGGATAGGGATTCAGCGCCATCTACTAGGGGAAGGAAGGAAATCCCACATTTCCATTTCCAAGAAGCAAGCATCCACATAAATAAAATATGGGAATCAAAAATACATTATAGGGGCACTTAGAGTGTCAACCCATAGAAGGGATCTAAAATAAGGATTATCTCTCTAAATCTCAAAGGTTTTTCCAATCCATTAAAACCTCTGGCCCTTTTCAGGTTGATCACATCCCTTTCCCCTCAAATAATATTCATTTAGGAAACAAATACTAAAGGATCTAAGGTATAAGCCTTTCTATCCCCTTCCTTGCATTTATGGTCCCTTCGTTACACCAATGCTACTAGAAAATCGGGTGGTTTAATAATATGTTGAATGAACTCTTATTTGAGATGTTCTTAGGAATGGGATTTTGATTCATGCTTGGCCATGACTTTGACAATAGGATATACATGCCTTATTTTCACTAGAGTTAATATTTACGCTACTTATGCTAATAGATTTTTTTTTTAACAACAAGTCTTCAAGCTTCCTTATTTTGGCTCAAAGCTACTATGTATCAAAGGTGATTAGACTTTCTCAGTGGGACCTTCAGAAATTTTGTGGTCCCTCTACTTGTCATGATATGTTAGCATACTTCTTTGTGGAACTCATTAACTCTGGAGATTGGTATATTTCCTCCCTTCAAAAATTCTTCCTTCCTGGTCAAGCAATCAAACAGGGGAGGAGTACATAACAGAAATACTAGACAAGTTCCTAATATCAGAGAAATGTTTAGACCTCAACTTGCATTTTATATAGTGGGTGGCTTCTGGGGGCTCCTCGGATCATCACCCAATCATTCTAGATTGGGATACCAATTCCTCCAAGATTTCTTTTCCTTTCAAATTGAATCCTAGTTGGATAGAACACCTAGATCTCCTTTAAAAATTAAAGGACTCTTGGTCTCCATATGACCCCTCACTCTTCTCCTCTCCTCCTATTCAATTTCACGAAAATCTCAAGAGAGTGAAAAAATAAATCTAGTCCTAAGAAAAATCCAAAAAATTGCAATATGAAAGGCTCCTTCTGGAAGTAGAACCCCAGCTTTACGATCTTCCCTCAAACTTTGATTACTCCACATTCTTTGAAGAACAAAAGCCTCCCTTAAAGCCCTAGAATAGATAAAGAGAAAACTCCTTTTCGATAAGGAAAAGTAACTAAGGATTAAAGTAGGGAACTATGGTTACAAGTTGGAGATGACAACAAGAAATATTTGCATAGAATAGCTTCCCATAGGAAAGCCATCAACACAATATGGGAAATGATAAAATCCGATGGGTCCAAGGTCTCTTCCTTTCTAAGGTCTCTTCCTTTTCAGCTATTGTAGTGAAAAGTGTATTTTACTTCAACTCCATATTTAAGAGTCATGAGCATGCAAACATTGACAAAACTATGCAAATCACCTCATATTTACCTCGATTCATCAAGGAAGAAGAAAATTACGACGTGATGATGAAAGTCACTATGAAACAACTTGAACATGTCATGTGTAGTTTTAAGAAAGGTAAAATCTCAGGTCCTTATGGACTCTCCATAGAGTTTTATTAGTTTTGCATTGACTTTATCAATGAGGACCTACTGGGAGTTGTCAAATACTTGAGGCTCCATGGTAGCGTACTTTCTTCATTCAAATCCACTTTTTTGGCACTTATTCCAAAGATAGATAATCCTATTTCATTTTATGAGTATCAACTAATTTTATCTGTGAGACTAAATCTATAAAATAATCTCTAAGATTATTTCTCTTTGGCTAAAATTGATCCTCTCAGACCATATATCAATAAACAATTTATTTTCCTCAAGGGTTGTCAGATTCATGAGAAAATTAGTCTCTGTAAAGAGGGTCTCCACTCTATCCACACACAAAATCAACATGCCATTATATACAAGGTTGATCTCTCCAAATATTTTGATCGTGTCATTGGCTATATATCAGGCTTATCATGCTTCAAATGGGTTTTAGCCCATCTTTTGTGACCTAAATAAATAGTTGTATCATCTCCTCTTCAATGGTAACTCTTATAAATGGGTTTCTTCTCCTTTCTTCAACCCTCAGTGGGGACTTAGACAAGGATTTTTTCTTTCACCTCTTCTTTTCCTTTTAGTAGTTGAAGCCGTCAGCAAAGCCATATTAGACATGAAGCGCAAACATATTATTAAAGTAATAAATATTGCGAGATACTGCACACTAACCCATCTTCTATTTGTAGTCGACATCACTATATTTCTCACTCTCAAATTTTTATAGTTTGCAAGCGATCTCACATATTGTGGGTTCATTCTCTCTAGCTACTAGTATCATCATTAACAATGAAAAACAATCTATGTTTGGGAATGATTTGAATCATACAAACACAAACTAGATACAAGGGATCCTTATAAAAATTCCATCTCCCCTCTTGGCCCCTTTGAAAAATTGGGCTTCAGACTTAAGCCCAACAACTACAGAAATGTGGACTAGTTATGGTTGATTACGAAGATGGGTCTTTGTACTAGAATGCGGTCATATAGATGGCTCTCGAAAGCAAGTAGTTTGATTTTATGAAAAGCAATGCTAGAATATATCCCTGTTTATTAGGTCTCCTTGGCTTGGCTCCCTTTGGGTATATTGGAAAAAATAAGAGAGTTCTCTCTCAAATATCTCTGGGCTAGAAAATTTGATCCTCGACCTTTCACTCTCACATGGATGGTCTTCTATTGCTCTTCCAAAGGCTTTTGGTGGCTAGGGCTTAAAAATTTTAAAATAGTTTTCCAAAGCCTTAGCCACAAAGGGTGCTTGGAATCTCATAAATGGTGAAGGTATGTGGTCACAAATTATGGAAAAGAAGTATATTAATCCTTAATTTGTTCTAGACTAGTGGAGGTCTCCATGGTACTCTATGTCGAATGGCTCCATTGTACATATGGCCATGATAAAATCCATCAATCGCATCAAATTAGGACTACAATGGAAAATTGGGGATGACTCCAATGTGTTCATTGAAATGGATCCTTGGATTAGAAGTAGGGATAACCATTTTCTTCCAATTCCCCTCACCAATCAATGAAGTGAGCAAGGAATATAATATTTAGACCAAGCCTCCAAAAAACAAGGAAATCTAGGTCGTTGAACCTAGAAATGCACTTATACTCTTCATCTGAAAAGGGATTTTGCCTACTAGTGGAATCAATATGTCTCACTACTTGATCTAAGTTTTTTCTCTCTCTCTCTGGTGGAGGATCAACTAGTCTAGTCTCCAGGCCACTCTGGTCTATACAACCCAAAATTTAGCTATCTAGCCCAAGCTCACCCTCATGTTGATCTCCCTCCTACGTGGTGGGTGAAAAAAAATTGGAAGCTTAGTTTCCCACAAAAGTCCAAATTATTCATGCGGCTGCTTATAAGAAATAAATCTCCTACATGGGATATCCTCTAGAAAAGTTCCTTTCAGGGCCTTGACAAGTGTCCCCTCTTCCTAAATGATACTAAATCAATTCCACACATTTTCATCCATTGCCCCTTTTCTAGCAATGTAAGGAAGGAATTGAAAAGAAGTGTTAGAATGGATCTTGTTTGGGACAAGACCTCAATTACAGATTTCTTAAAGAATTAGATAGAAACAAAATACCTAGCATATCTCAGATCCCTTCCTCTAGTTGTATGTTAGGGAATATAGCTTGAAAGAAACATAGTTGTTTTCAAAGAGCGAGGTCAATCATATCTAAGAGTTGCTCTATACAACCTGGTAATCTAGGACTCTCTCCTTGCAAATAAAATAAATAAAGGCCCCAAAGATAAGGCTACCATCATCATAATAAAAATTCATGTGCTTTTTTTGATGGGGCTTCGCAGCTCTCTCCATTACTGGGAGGTGTAGGGGGTCGTTATATCTGGAAAAATTGCACTACATCTCCTTCTCGTGTAGCATTGGGTAGTATATAAACAACTTTGTTGAACTCTTTCCTCTAAAGTTTCTTTTACAATTGGTAAAACACATGTAGATCAGGGAACTAATTGTATATGGGGATTCTCATACAGTGATAAAATGGATGAATGGAAGCTCTAGATTAAGGAATCACAATCTCTTTCCATTGTATCAAAATATTATACTCAGAATTCAACATTTTTCACACTATTATTTTACTCATGTTTAAAAGTAAGTAAATCAAGAAGCATATCAGCTATCAAAATTTGGATTGGAAATGCCTCTAAGTATCTGGAAAATTGAAGAAAATTAAGAAGGCTTGCTCTGCCTTCTATAGCTACACCCTGAGACTTATTAAAAAAAATCCATGATGCTTCAGTTACTTTTTGTGAACTCGTTGGATCACTTGTGGACAAGTTTATATGTGGTAGGATACATGTTTTTATATTTATATACAACACCTTTTATATATGATGGAAAATATTGTGATTTTTGAATATATGGCTGATACAAAATAACATAGCTATAGGATATTTTTCTCCCATGCACTAGCAGGGGCTTGAAAAACCATTGAAAGATCTTCCTATGCACCAATTTCTTTGGAATTTCTCCTTCATCATGGAGTGGTCATGGGATCATTGAGATATGTAATTTATGTGTACCTTCTTTGGGTTTGTTATGTTGTGTTTGTCTTTTAAGGCATATTTTTTTGGGAAAAAGGCCACATGAATGTTGGATAGCATCCACACCTTGTATTTTATGTATTTCATATATAAATAGAATATAGAAATTTTCCTTAGGAAAAAATTTAGAATCTCAAAAATGTTTTGTTTATATTTGTATTTTTTTAATTGTCTAGATCACTTGGTTAATAATAGGTAAATTGTGCAAAAGTTGTTCTTACCAAATTGAATAATTATAAGAATAATAGACAAATCAAAGCATAGAAAAAAACATAAAAGGTATAATAATTCTTTTATTAACACTTTTAATTTATTCCATGAATTTCATAGATGAAATAAATATTCAATGAAGACACACTTTGATTTATGTCAAAATTTTCATAAATCTAGTCTTCAACAAGAAAGTGTGAAAACACATTATGCATTGATATATCACCATGTATTTGGTAATATGTACATATATATTTTGATCCTTCAAATAATGGAAATCAAGCATATGTATAAAGTGTTTTTTACTGAAACTAAGGGAAATTAGTTTAAAATAAACAATTGGTTCTAGTAGAGCGGGTCTTGGAAATGTGAATATGCAACAAAAATTCAAAAATCAATTTATACTTGGAGTAAATCAGAGTAGGACAAAGAGACATCCATAAGTGTACCATTTATTTTTAGTGTCAAATTGGAAATTAACAATGAATCATAATTTACATATCCATAATTGAGTATTTATTTTTCTTCCACCTCAAGTATGCATCCTTCCCTTTTATCTAATCTTCATGCTTTGCACATATGCATCCTCCCCTTTTGTTCATATTTTCAAGATATGAATGTATTCATTGTCCCCTTCCATTGAGACTTCCCAGTGATGCATATATGTATCCTCCCCTTAATTTCATATCTTCAAGCTCTATGCATACACATTCTCCCATTCCATTCAAGTTTATGACCCAAGAGAAAAGAAAATGTGGATAAGTAAATAGCTTTAGCTTTTCTGGAGGGATGCACATATTTTTCTAAAGAAAAATGAACATATCACTCCAAATACAAGAGATTATTTGAAAGTGGTTGCTTCAATATTATGTGTTTCATTTATAATTTTTTTTGTTATTTTTAAATATGTGATAAGATAGGGAAAACATGGAGTCATTTCTCAAAATTATTGTGCCGAGAGGCATTCTACAACCTAGTATAGGGTAGATGTGTAGGTATTATACGTAAGTCAACATTTTTAATGTCGGATATATTATAAATAATAATAATAATAATAACTTTAAAAAATCAACATATCTCCTTTGTTCTCTTTGTTCCTTCTTAGTGCAATAAACCAATTTGAGCCAAGTAATAAAAATAATAAAATGTAATTTGTTATGTTTTAATTTTATTTTTGTTAATAAAATAAATACCATGGGCCAATACCATGACTTATCAATACCACATGCCCAAAAACCATAACTTATTTCATAATCAAAATATTTTATTTTAATTTATTTTATGACATTTTTTAATTAAATCTAAAATCTAGAAGGTTATAATCACCTTTTATATATCTAAATCCTATCGTTCTCAAAACTACTAAAAATATTCCCATAGAGATTAAATCGAGGTTTTAATAAATTAAAAATGAGAATACTTTCATACATATGTGAAATTTATATAATATAAACAATATTGCAAAGAACTAGGATAGATGCATCTTAACCAAGGATCCAAGTGAAGAGAGAGCAAAGTGAATAAAAATGATAGAGGAAAGATAGTGCATGATCCTTTTAAGTTTTTTATTATTATATTTTCTTTGACATGGTTGATCCAAAATATAGGTTTAATATTTTACAACCAATTATATATTTTTAATTTAGATACTTTCTTAAATACAATACAATGGGACCAAATTTAAGAGAGAGGGAGGAGGGAGGGTGGGGGGGAAAGAGAGACATAGGTGGGAGGGAGAGGGAGAGAGAGGGAGGAAGAGAGAGAGGAAGGGGGAGAGAGAAGGAGAGAGAGATGGATTTGGAAGGGGAAAGAGAGGGAGGGAAGAAAAAATACATTGAAAGATAGAGATGGAGAGAGACAGGGTGTGACAAGGGAGAGATGAAGACAAAATGAAGTTGGCATTATGACTAATGTGTTGTGTTTGATGGAAACCTACTTGATGTGTTGTCTTTTGATGAAAACCTACTTGATGAAGATGTCAACAGGATGTGTATACATGTGACAGAGTGTTTGGTTAGTGGCATAAAAGTTCAGAGACAAAGGAATGATAAAGATGAAGTTTCAAGAGGTATACACGGGTTATGTGAAGCAAATTCACGTACACACACAAGTGTGAAGAAGAAAAGGCACGTACAGTTTTTGCGCCATGGTATTTTAAATACCAAGAGTCTTTACCATAGTATTGCCCCATGGTATTAAGCTGAACAACAGATATTTGATCCCATTCAAGAATACCATTGACACTAGTATTGTTTTGACCTCTGGTATTATCTAAGGGCTAAGCTATATAAGGAGATGAAGATAGAACTGTTTGAGGGGTGAAAGTGATGAATATTTCATGAATAGTTAGATCCAAAGCAAGTGTGCATGTAATGGGTTGTTAATGATTTGCTTGATCTGAAACTACGATTACACCTAGGAGTTTGATGATGGATCAGATCCAATAGATCTGAAATAACAATATTGATTATGGGTTGATTTGATATGAGATGATAATGATTTGACGTGTGATTATTTTGTGTATGCCAAAATACAGGTATGTCTAAACTTCTATTGTGCAGCAAAGGTTTTGTGTCAATAATCCTAGATCTGTGCATGGGTGTGATAATCTGAAAGGCATGTACACATGCAGGTTTAATATAGATAAGTCACGTATATATTTAGATCAGTATGCAAGTTTCATTCCTGAAAAACACATATACACACAGAAATGCCTTGTGGAAGGCACATATACAAGCTATGTTTTTGCTTAAAAGGATTTCTGATTAGTCTAACCAGTATTTTTGTGTTTCTGTTGTCTGTGAATGAAGTCTTACTTGATGATCTAGGTTTAACAGTGATAGTTGAAGTTGAATTGATTGATTGAAGAATTGATGATGTTGCTAGCTATATGTAATTGAAGACCTTTGATGGTTTTGTGATTATTTCAGAATGATTCAGTGGTTCCATGTGCGACTCAGAGTTTATTTCAGAATAACAATAATTCAATTTTAGGGTTCAATATTTTAAGATCTATACGCGGGTATGCCTAATGTAAAGTGCGTACACACGCATATTTGCTTAATCAAAGTAGCGTATATATTATGATATTTTATTGATCAGGGTTTATAGTTGGTTCAGTGAGTTGATGTAGTGTTTTGGGTTTAATATTGGTATTCTAGTTATAGTGATCTAAATGCTTTTGCTGTTTGAGAATAAGCTTATTGACATGGGTTTGATTTGATTCAGTGATTGGTTGTTTCAGTTGATTGAGTGATTGGTTGATTCAGTTGGTTCAGTGATTGGTTGGTTCAATGATTGAGTTATAGTAATCAGTTTTCAGTTTTGATATTTGGTTTTGGGCTTAAATGATGGTAGTGGTTCTAGTCTGAAAAAATTGATGAAACATGGCCTACAAGGTGAGACATTTTGTAGCAGGTGGATCAAGTATGAAAATTTATGAAACATGGTCCACGGAATTGTTGATGGTTGGAGCCTTTAGTGAGGAAGTCGAAGCTTCCTTCTAGTGGTAGCTCGTAAATCAGATCAGGGGGTTAAAGCCCCCTTTTGGAGGGTGCCGATAAATGAGATCAAGGGGTTGGAGCTCCCTTCTGGTGGGTGTTGGAGAATGAGAGCAGGTTGTAGCCTTCTTTGAGTGGGTTCCTACATATTGGTATGAGCCTACATCAAACAATATTTTAAGAAGATTTTCTTTATAATAAACGGAAGACGGAGACGACAACAGTGGTGGTTTTTTCCCACATTGGGCTTCCACCTAAAAATATTGGTGTTCAAGTGTATTGATGTGTTTATTATGTGTGATAGTTTATTTTGTACTTTCTGCACATGGTTATTATTTAACTAATATTTTAGCGAGGTATTTCTACATTGGTTCAAGTTAAATAAATGATGAATTAACTAAAAAAATAATTTTACTGGACATATGTTAGTTGTATACATAACAGTCACATACATACATGGGTTCCTTTCAGTAAAGTTGCATACACAAATATGGATATGAAATTGAAAAATTTAGAGTTTTTAAAATACTGACTCTAGTATAGCGGGTCTTGGAAATGTGAATATGCAACAAAAATTCCAAAATCAATTTATACTTGGAGTAAATCAAAGTAGGACAAAGAGACATCCATAAGTGTACCATTTATTTTTAGTGTCAAATTAGAAATTAACAATGAATCATAATTTACATATCCATAATTGAGTATTTTTTTTTTCCACCACAAGTATGCATCCTCCCCTTTTGTTCATATTTTCAAGATATGAATGTATTCATTGTCCCCTTCCATTGAGATCTCCAAGCTATGCATATATGTATCCTCCCCTTAAGTTCATATCTTCAAGCTCTATGCATACACATTCTCCCATTCCATTCAAGTTTATGACCCAAGAGAAAAGAAAATGTGGATAAGTAAATAGCTTTAGCTTTTCTGGAGGGATGCACATATTTCTTTAAAGAACAAATGAACATATCACTCCAAATACAAGAGATTATTTGAAAATGGTTGCTTCAATATTATGTTTTTCATTTATAAATTTTTTTTTACTGTTAAATATGTGATAAGATATGAAAAACATGGAGTCATTTCTCAAAATTATTGTGCCGAGAGGCATTCTACAACCTAGTATAGGGTAGATGTGTAGGTATTATACGTAATGTAAGAAACATTGTATGTCAACATTTTTAATGTCGGTTATATTATAACTACTAATAATAATAACTTAAAAAA
>APFE031660787.1:28121-38268 GCA_000404065.3 Pinus taeda
AACAATTGGTATCAGAGGAGATCCTTCAAAAGAAGCTTGATCGCTTGAAGGAGATCCATCAAGATGATGGGAAAGAAGAAGATAACTCAGAGGAGGTTTTCAGAAAACTGTGATCATGACATATCAGATTCAATGACAATTACAGATGTCAGAAACTATTCAAGTTTGGGAGCACCCCTCTTTCTATTGATCAAGAATGAAGAAAACTATAATAAATAATTATCAGGTATGCGATTTTGTTCTAACTGTGATCCATTTTCCTTTCCTATGTAATAATGATAGTGATGTTCTTTCAAATGGTGAAGAAATATCACAGCTTAATATTTTTTAGAAGAAGCTAAATTAGCATAATAAACTTTGAAGAAACAGATGATAGAAAAGGAAGATCATAATGAGAAGGTATAATGCAAAATAGTAAGTATAAAGAAACAACTTGAGAAAGAAAAAAGTCTTAATCTTATATTTGCTAAAGGATCTAAAACCTTAGATTAAATCATCAAAGCTCAACACTCTTGTCTTATAAAGACAGGTCTTGGATACAATGAAGAAACATCAAAGACTGTAAAGACTTCTATAGAAATAGGAAGTTATCTCAATGGAACAAAGAGAAGCAACCAACATCACTCCATTCTACAAAAAAATAATAATGGACCAAATACTTCCCAAGTAAACTTGGCTTGGTTCAATAAAAGTAAACTCCCAGATACTTATACTTTAATGGACAATGTTTTTCTTGTCACAATTCTAGTCATAAGGCTACTCAATGTGTTGCTTACAAAACTATCATGACTAGAGAAGCAAGAAAACAAAAGAATGAGGATGGGGTAAAGAAATACTAGATTACAATGCCTTCTCTCCTCTTCAATATGAAATTGAATGCTCTTTTTACAATAACTTTGCGCATAAAGAATCTGAATGTGGGAGTAAAGAATGATCAATACCTCAAGATAAGCAAATGGAAACAACATCTAAGGTATGGAAGAAGAAGACCATCGAATATGAGAACTATAGTCTAGCTTTATATGCAGGGGAATAAGAAAACATGTGGTATATTGATAGTGGATGTTGAAAACACATGACAGATGATAAAGATAAGTTGACATCTTTTAATGAAATAAAGAAAGAAAAGAATGTAACCTTTGGAAATAATGTGCCTGTTGCTATCAAAGGAAAAGGAGCTATTTTTCTAAAAGAAAAGGTTAAAGTTGGAAACATTTTATTTTTGATGGGTTGAAGCATAAATTATTAAGTGTTAGTCAAATGTGTGACCAAGGGAATGAATTTGTTTTTAGATCAAAGAATTATATGGTCTGAAATCTTGATACAGGAAAAACCATAATAAAAGGAACAAGAACTCCAAGTAATGTCTATGTCTTGGAAGGTGGTCTAGAACAATGTTACTTAAGCAAAGCAGAAAAAGGTTGGTTTTAGCATAAAATATTGGGACATCTAAGCTTCTCTTAAATACATAAGTCAATCAAGCTAGGAGTAGTTCGTGATTTTCCCAACATCTCTCTACTAGAAAATATTATATGAAAATCATGTCAATTTGGTAAGAAAACCAGGGTACAATGCAATGCCAAAGAAGGTTCCACAAGTAGGCCTCTTGAACTTATTTATATTGATTTGTGTGGGCCAATGAAGAAAATGTCACCTAGAGGTGAACAATATTTCAGCTTATTTATTGATGACTTTACTAGAATTTGTTGGATTAGTTTATCAAAGTATAAAGATGAAACATTTTATAACTTTAAATTCTTCAAAGCTTTAGTAGAGAATGATTTAGACTTCAAAATCAAATGTCTCATATCTAACGTGGGGGAGAATTCTTATCAGACGATTTTTTTCGACTTTTGTGAACAACATGGAATCAAGAGGAAGTTCTATATAGATAAGACCTTTCAAAAAAATAGGGTAGCAAAGAGAATGAATAGAATAATTCAAAAGATGGCATTTGCCATGCTTGATGTGTCTGGGACACCTCGTACATTCTGGGGAAAAGAAGCACATATAATAGTAACTATTCTTAACAAAGTTCATATCCATGTGAATAGTGACAAAACACCTTATGAACTTTGGTACAATAAACCTCCAATTGTTAAGCATTTTAGAGTTTTTGGAAGTAAATGCTACATAAAGAATATGATGATAAACTTGGAAAGTTTGAAGCTAAAGTTGATGAAGGAATTCTCCTTGGATACTCCTATAGAAGAAAAGGATATAAATGTTACAATAAAATATTTCAAAAAATTGTTGAATGCATTGATGTTGTGATTGATGAAGCATTCACAGGTATCAAAAAGAAAGCACCAACAGATGACGAGATACTTCTACAACAAGCCAAAAGAATTAGGAAGAAAGAATCAATGAAGAATCAGTTGAAGGAAGTGACAATACATAAGCACTAGAAAATACTCCATCAAGGTATGTTCAGAAAAGTCAACCAGAATCTCAAATTCTAGGTGATAAGGAAATTGGAGTACAAACTAGAAGAACTCTTGTTGGAATTTCTATTCATTGTTGGGTCAAGAAAAAGGTATGTTTTCTCCTTGGTAATCGCTTTATTTAGCACTCATCCTCGCATGATTATCTCTGTTTATGAATAAAAGTAGAGGAAATAATAGCTAAAGTCGAGTAAAAGTAAACAGTAACAAATTAGATGAATATAAGCAGGAAAAACTTATTTTTACTATCTTTATGTGCAGAAGTCACGAATTGAGTGATGGATGCCCAATCGATAGAATGACAACATCTCACAATGGAGAGTAACAACGTCGGAGGCAAGGCAGGACAACAAAAGATTGGGCAAACTAATGATTATTTTATGACATAATCAGATCAAGTATAGCGAAATCCTCAGGATCCCCTTTTATCTATTTACTTTCTAATGTAATATATAAGGCCAAAAGGAAAAATTGCATGGAGTTCAGAATTTCACAGTTTGTAATTTTTCTTTTTGAGATATAATACTATTATTTTGGATGATGTAACTTGGTTACTTATATTGATGAAGAAAGGTTGTGTTTAATTCATACTTATATTCTAGGTATCTCTTAGTGGAGACTTATGGCGATTTTGGGCCCAGTCAAGAGAAGATCTATTCCTTCACCTATGTCATAATATTTTCTATTTCATTCTTGACTGCTTGTTAATTTTAAGTTAATATTACTTTTGACTATTGTAAGGATTGTCGATTCATTTTTGTTTGTTGTTCATTCGAGATTTAGATTGATCCATGTGTTATATGTGAGTGATACTTTTGATTGAATTGGTTATGATAGTTACAGCTTAGATCATTGTTCCTTTCAAGTAATGTTATCATAGATTTAAGAGATAGAATTAATCGCTTTATGCTTCTACAATCATTTTCTATTCAGATAACGTTTGATATTCCTGTATCATTTGTTGTTCAATTCAGAATTTCTATTCAATTCGGAATTGTTGTTCAATTCCGAATTTCTATTCAATTCGGAATTGTTGTTCAATTCAGATTTGTTGTTCAATTCGGAATTATTGTTCAATCTAGAATTGTTGTTCAATTCAGAATTGTTGTTCAATTCAAATTTGTTGTTCAATTCGGAATTGCTGCTTAATTAGGATTTGTTGTTCAATTACCATTGTTGTTAATTGTTATATTTCTTTTTCATGAGTGAGTCAGTTAGCTTCAATTCTGGTTAAGACTACCAAGTGTGATTCTTTACAAGTTGTATTTAGATCTATTTGCTTCCATGATAGGTTAAGTAGAATTGCAGAGTGCGTTATGAATTTATTTTAGAATTACTTCTTTCAGAGTTGATTGGATTGAGTTTGAAGAAAATATTCATTAGCAATTGCAACGATTTGTTATTAGTTAACCTCTAAATTCACCACATATATAGTGTTGACACTCTTGAAATAAAAAGACTTGCCTCGGGTTGACAATTAATTTAGCAGTTAATATTGCGTGTAAAAAGACATCTTAGTGCACCAACCTTTTGGCGTCATTGTTGGGGAGAGTGTTCCAAAGTGATTTCCTTTTTATCTTTTTGTAAAAGAATTGGGTTTTAAAAATGGGAGGTAATAACTTGTGTACCTAACAACTGAAGTGCTTTCTTACCATCCCGCTTTTCAGCAAAAGCTTAGAGGTTAAATAGGAATTGGTTTTTATGAATGACTAGGAATAAAAACATAGAAAAAGAATAGAACCATCCTCCAAAATCTACAAAACCCAAGGGATCGGTGAACCTTGGGACAACGACCTTTATAGACAAAATTGTGAGAAAATCATAGTCTCAAGCATCAGTAGGATTCCAAACTGTAACTAGAAAAATTCCTACTATAATCCCTCAAGTAGCAGGCTCACCATCTGTAGCTCATGCTGAGATTCAAAGCCAAATTGGAGGATCTAAAAAAATTCTTCAAGCAACAGTAAGCTTACATTTTGATCCTCTACAAGAGGGAAAATCGTGTAACTTAAGAGAAGGAGAAGGAGAAACCACAGGAACTACTAAGGTAAGACCTTAGTTGTCTGAACAAGGATCTCCAGTAAACCCAGATCTAGGTAGTGCTACAAAGCCATCTCAGGTTGTTAATCCTCCACTTACTCAAAAAACACCCCCTCAAATCCCTAAAGAGTATTGGCACATATTTGACCAAATGGAAAACCAACCACATCAAGTTCAAACCTTGACATTGGAATACCCCATAGTTGACCAAGTGGCCAATGCCCCCATGAAGGCTATTCCTCTGCAGAGCATCCAAATTTTTCATGGGATGATCACAAAGGACCCTGATGCCTTCCTGTTCAAATTTGACGTCCTCTGCAGAGGGTATGACTAGAACACTGACCCCCAAAAGCTAAAACCATTCCCTTCTACTCTAAAAGGAGAAGATTTAAGATGGTTCATGGGTCTCGGTGGACATGCTATTAATTCTTGGGACGATATGAAAATCGCCTTCCTCACAAGATACAAGGACTTTTGCAAGACTAGGGAGATAAAGAATGAAATCTTTAAGATGGTTGCAAAGGACAATGCAACTCTAGAAGAATACATCGAACAGTTTCATTATAACTTGCAAATATCTCCACACACCACCCTACCAAAAGAAGTCCTAAGAGCTATTTTAATTAAAGGAATGAAAGAGGAATTGTTAGAAACTCTAAATTTAATGGGGAAAGGAGATATTTCTCGATAATATTATGATGAAATTGTTTGCTTGTGTATCAAGTGTTCACAAGGAAGCTCACGCACAAGAGCAGCAAGCCGAGATCCCATGAGGAGGGGAAGCAAGCCACATAATGGAGGAGTAAGATGAATGGAAATCGATAACCTCCTAGAAGATTTCAAAACAGACATCCTAGGCACCCTCACAACCCAACTGGATGTCCTATAGGCTAAACAAAAACAAGCTTTAGCAAAACAAAACTTGGTCATTTTCTGTCCACGCTGTTGGAAGAAGCACAGTCAACGGGAGTATCCACTAGATATGGTTCAGACATGTGCTATCTATACCAAGGATCATGCCACTGAATAGTGTCCATCACTCTCGAGGTTGAAAGCAGTGTTCAATGAGGCAGAAGAAGAGATAGAGCCAGTATATCTAATGAACCAGCATCGACAGTGGCAGGCCAAACCTCCAAGTATGTCACAACATGCATCCCAATTCTTTCCTTCTTCATAGTTTAATCAACAACAGAACCCTAGGGCAGCATGGCAAGGAAAATCACCCTACTCAAATTGGAAAACTCAGCCATTCCCTATGACACCATGGCCAAGTCAATCCTTTCCAGGTAATGACTGGCCAAATTCGCCTTTTACTCATGTTTGGCAAGGCAATCCCTAACAATCTCAGTGGCCTACCTCCACTTCTCAAAACTCCAATTGGTCTACAAATTGGCAGCGACCTTTGGAAATATACAACACTCCTATGGGGACAAGTCCTCAACCTCAACTCGAATTATCAGCTCCTTATCCATTACAAAAATTCCTCAACCTCTTCTGCACCCTCAACTACCAGCCCAACCAAATCTAAATCCCAATAACAGACCAGTCCCGCTGGTGCAAATTGTAGAAAGATCAGACTATGAGATTGAGAAAAAAGAATGTAATGAACTTAGATTGAGGTCAGGACATATCATCAGCCCTGTGGAAAATAGGGATTAGCCATCAATTGAGATCAAAACACCACCCGTACATATACCACCACCTATACATATACCACCACCTGTACATATACCACCACCTGTACATATACCACCACCTATAATTGATACTGAAATGAAACGAGGAGAAGAGACAGATTGACAAAAAGATATAGAGGAACTCATAGTCACTTCTCCCCCATTCCCCGAAAGGTTAACGATACCTAAGCCAGATTTTGATATTGTAGGGGAACTAAAAAATATCTGTATTAAAATTTCGCTCCTCCGTGCCATTAAGGACATTCCCATCTATGCTAAAACAATTAAAGAGTTATGTGTAAAGAAGCCTGTGAGGAAAGAAAAAACTTCACCCACCATTCATGTTGTAAGAAACTTATTTGATTTACTCTTTGGAGAGGAAATTTTGGTAAAGTATGAAGATCCTAGGAATCCCATAGTGACAGTTCAGATATATCGCCACTCTTTTCCCAATACGCTAGTTGATCTGGGTGCAACCATTAATATTTTAATAGCAGAAACATGTCAAGCACTTGGTATTACAACCTTGGAACCAACCACCACCTTACTAGAACTTGTTCACTGTTCGGTGGTAAGGCCAAAAGGAACTCTACAAGATATCACGGTCTCTGTTGATTCATGGGAATATCCAGTAGATTTTCTTGTTATAAACCCGAAGAGTCAATTTGATGGGCACCCTATGATACTAGGCCGACCTTAGCTGGTGACAGCTAATGCATATATAGGCTGTCAGAAGAGAAGAATGACTATTGCAAAGGGGGATGTTGTAAAAAATATTGTTTTATATCCCCCTGCTAGACCAAGTCTACCCATTTCAAAAATATGTAAACAACCACCAGCATACCTGGAAGAAAGCATCCATTCACCACTCACAGTAGTAGAGGCACTAGAATTCAAAGATCATACTAAAGATGACATTATCAACCATTTAATCAATTATCCAGCTAATGTGAGCAACGCAAAGTGTCAAATGCTGAAAGAAATCCTTGATAATGAAGCATCGGAAGATCCCTTGAAGGATAATGATGATCCGCACATCCAAATGACTATTGTTCATAATCAAGAGCAGATGGAAATTGAAACAGGCAAAGTTTTAAACATTAGTGATAGATTGGACATTGATCAGCAGCAAAATCTCATTCTGATCCTGCAAAAATATAAAGGGTCTTTTGCCTAGGATTATCCTGATATGAAGGGTATAAACCCACAACTGTGCACTTATCACATCTATACTGAGAAGGATGCTCGACCTATCTGGCAGCCTCAGCACAGATTGAATCCGCACCTTAAGGATATTGTGAAAGAAGAATTAGAGAAGCTGCTAGATATGAATTTCATTTATCCTATTTTGGATAGAAAATGGGTTTCTCCATTCGTGGCCATCCCCAAGAAAATGGGAAATGGTGTATCTATATAGATTACCGGGAACTGAACAAGGCGACACAGAAAGATCATTTCCCTCTCCCATTTATGGATCAAGTCTTGGATACCTTGGTAGGGAAGCAATTATTTTCCTTCCTAGATGGCTTTAGTGGCTACAATCATATTCAGATCGCCTGTGAAGACCAAGACAAAACAATCTTCCCCTATCCCTGGGGTATGTTTGCTTATAGAGTATTACCATTTGGCTTATGAAATGCCCCAGCCACGTTTCAAAGAGATATACTTAGGATTTTTTCTGACCCAATAAACGGAGGACTTGAGGTATATATAGATGACTTTACTCCACATGGGGATGACTTTGATCAAGCACTGCAAACATTAGAAAAGATTTTAGAACGATGCTTTGCTACCAGGTTATGTTTAAGAAATGCCAAGTGTCACATGATGATGACCAAAGGTGTAATGTTGGGTCATTGTATTTCTTTAGTAGGGATATAGGTAGACTCGGCAAAAATTTAGGTACTTCTTTCACTGCTTGCTCCTTGTACTTAGACAGAGGTGCGTATTTTCATATGATACACAAGGTATTATCACAGGTTTATTAAAAACCTTTCACAAATTGATACACCTTTATATGATTTAACTGGAAATGTTGATTTTAAATGGTTTGAAAAATGTGACATAGCTTTTACAGGTTTAAAGAAGCTAATCTCGATGGCACCAGTATTACTGATCTAATAATCACCCAATGAGTGACCTCAGTTAAGAATGATTAAATGAAGGTATTACAGACTCATGTGCTGGTGTGTCTAAGTTATTTAAGCAACGAATCAATCAGATTGCAAATACATAGACACTTAAAAATAGAAAACAACAGAGAAATACAGTAAGAAAATACAAGAACACAAGAAATTAATAAGGGTTTTACCCTATCTTCCAGGGCTACATCTCCGGTCCGACTTCAGTGGTGGCCTTCTTTTTATTGTGTCTTGAAGCAGAGAATTACAATGAAGGAGCTCAATATGAGTCTCCTGAAATAGATTGGCTTAGCAAGGTGGTCCTTGGATTCCCCAAACCACTAGAGTACATAGACTCTTTTCTTTTCCAGCTCTTTGACCTCTCTAGTCTAATAGATCCTCTCAGTGATGGCTTGAATCTCTCAAGATCTTTAGTGCTCGATGCTGCCTTTGGTCGGCTCTACCCTTCTATCTTCTTTCTACTTTTTGCTTCACTGGTCCTTGTCTTCTCTGTCTTCTGTCTTTGGTCTTCCTCTCTGGGTTCCCGACTCGTCCCCTTTGTCTGGTCTGTACATGGCTTTAAAGCCATTCGAGATCATGGCAGTTTTCTTCCTCGTCCGCCTCCGTCGGATCACCTACTTGCAGCTGTGTTTGGAGTTCCCTGTTTCGGTGCCATCATCAAGCTCTCAAGGATGGCCACTTGTCCTCCTGCGAACTGTGCCAGCCTACTTCATCGGTTCGTTTCTTCAATTACGTCATGGAATGAGTCTTCCACCACCTTGGCAGTCAAAGCGGATCTCAAGTTCTTCTAAATCGCGGCTTAAACCTCCGTCAATTCCATCTTCTCCATCGGGCATGATCTCAACCCTTAGATCTGGAGGCCCCAAATCCGACGCCATTCACTCATCCCATGCAATTGAATAGCTCGACCATTAGTGCAAGATGAGCAGTGGTTTTCTCTCTCCTCTACTTGCCACGCGTCAGGTGCTAAGTGGAATCGCTCCTTTTTCATCAAAAGGTTTTACCGCCCATGGATGCCCCCGATCAATACCACCAGTTTTGGAGTGGGTCTCGCCTTTAGCACTTAGCCTTTTGTCCCACAGTTTTCCCAGCTCCCACGTGACCGACTGCTCGGGGCTTCTCCATTTTGAGGGTTTTTCGCCCAGCTAATCGCGCATCAAAAACTCCCTTTGTTTCTCGATCTCGACCTCCCATGGGCTAATTTCGCCTCTCGCATAGTCTCCATGGGCCTCGATCAGCACGCTTTGACCGAGGTCCTCATCGTTCCATGCTGGCTGCCACTGCCACTGGTTCAGAGGTGTTTTTTATCGTTGTTTTAAATTCTTTGAAGTTTGTCCCGATCTGCTACAGCCATGGGTCTATTAATCATTCTTTATGGATCCAATTCGGATCACGACCTTCCCACTAAAAAGCTTTTGGACCACCAAAAGTTGGTTTTTATTTCAAGCATCGACGAAGTGAGGGTACTGTTGTCTCACTTGTCCAATCTCAATCCATTTTTCACTGCTCGGCTTCAAACCTTTGAGTCCAATTCTGAGGTACTGAACATCTCCTCTGCGTGTTGTCCTCACCTTCCTGTCCAAGACTGTGTCTTCCTGCGATTCATTCAGATATTCAGGTAGCAAGTCATCAATAGAAGGCAATTGACTTTGATCTTCAGGATCCTCAATCATTGAAGGTTCAAACAATCTCAAGCAATCTTCCTTTACGACTGAGTAGATGTGCATGTAAGCTGGTAGATCAAGGCGAAAAGCATTTTCACCAATCTTCTCAAGTATCCTAAAAGGTCCATACTTGATAGGCTTTAGCTTTTTACCTTCACCTTGCATCATGTCCTTGCTGATAT
>APFE031660790.1:0-11457 GCA_000404065.3 Pinus taeda
CTTAGCAGATTTATACTGCATGACTTTGACAAATTCAGATTGTGATAGACATCCCAATAGAGTATTGACCACCTTTGCATTCGTTTCATATTTCTTCTTCTCAGCCGGATCTATGGGAGTTGATGCTGGAAAAATATACCCTGTATCGATGATATCCCATACTTCAATACCCAGAGATTGAAGATAGGTAGTGACTCTTACCTTCCAATATACGAAGTTTGTCCCATCAAAAACCGGTGGCCTGATTGATGCTTCCCTCTCGTAGTTGCTCATAATGAAAGATCTTCCTTCAAGTGATCAAGCTTCTTCAGAAGGACCTGCTCTAATACCAATTGTTGGAAATAATACTGAGAGGGGGGGGTGAATCAGTATTATCAAGATAATTATTCCTTTTTCAAAAACAACTGATATACGCTACTTCAGTTTAATGAACCTGCGTATATACGCTATTATGCAGAAGGAAACCCGCGTATACCAAACAAGCTTTTACTTTACTTAATCTTTCTGATGATGATTGTTAATCTATGATGCAAAATCAAATAGCAATAATCAGAGACAGTAAAACAGAGCAGAAAGACAGTCACACACAAGAACACAAGATATAAGGTGGAAACCCAATGTGGGTGAAAACCACCTACTGCAATTCGTCTCTATCTTCTTTTTAATTAGAAACTTCTTTTTACAATTGTACTGGTGCAATCCTTTACCAGTACGCAGGCTGCAACCTGCAGAGAGCTACAACCCTCTCTCATTTTCCAGCTTCTCCTGGAAGGGAGCTACAACCCCCTTAGCTCTTGCACTAGCCAAGATACTAGTACGTAGGTGCTGGCCTACAGAAGGCTACAACCTTCTCTGTTTTCTAGGGACCACGTTTCATCAATTTTTAGACTAGATCCATGAACATCAAACAATCATCAAGAAATTCTTCATCAACCAAACTCCTTTTCACCAACTAGATCTGAAATCAAGTAGATACTTCTATGCCAGCTGTACCCAAAGCACAGTACCAGAAACCACACAACAGAACCCAGAAAACAGAAGCAATAAGCAAAAACAGCGAGATCACAACTTAAAGCATATACGCTATTTCAACAATCTGTAACTTGCGTACATATGCATCTGCGTATGGAACAACCTACGTATACGTGCCTTAACTTCACCTAAACTGCGTATATACGCGCCTTTGCTTCACTGAACCTGCGTATAGATCTATAAAGGACGACACACTCTTCCAGATATTCAATCACTAATTAACCCATATTTTCATACTTATAGATCAAACAAGCGCCACATCTAGAAGATCAAAATCATACAAAGATATTATCATTCAGGCTTAAAGATTATGACCCATGAATAGAACTTATCCTTCATTTTGCGCTAAGGTTCCTCCTTCCTTCAGATCCAGATCTGCATCACCACCCAATATACCAGCTCTAGCACTTTATCACATCTTCAATAATAATTCAGATGGTAATTTGTCACAAGATCTCCTTCCTCTTTTATAGCCTTAGGCCTTCCCCAATACCATGGTCCAAAACCATAACATTTCAATACCATGAATCCAAAACTAGGGATCAACACATCTGACGAGACGCCATGGTCCAAAACATAGGTTCAAATTTCAAGATCTAACTGCCATGGACCAAAAGAATGATCACCAACATATACACGCTTTTGTAATGTATAACTCGCGTGTATACGCGGCTTCGTCTAGATGAACCTGCGTATATGTCTTTTTCTACTTTCCGAGTGCCTGAACTGAGATCTGTTACCAAATAAGGTTGCCATCAAGGACAACACCTGTGCCATAGCTCCAAACCTGTGCCATAATGCCAACAACTGATGTGTTGAAAAAGGAATTGAAGGAAAAATCAGAGTAGCATACTGAGATGTTGCCAGAGAAGGAAAAGGTAATGAGACCTTATATTTTTAATTCTGATAATTTTTTTATGATTACAGGATTTGATGAAAATGAGACAGACATGTTTCAAATTGAGGAGTCAGTTTTAGAACTGAAGAAGACTGGAAGTTGCTAGGATAGACATGCTAATGAGGAAAAAGAAAAGCATGAAGATACTATGCTTGAATAAGTTAAATTGATTGTTATAATCAGTCAAGAAAGTGAAGGACAATTACTGAGGGTTGTCAAGGAAGAAGAAGGACAATATGTTGGAACTGATGAAAAACATAGTGATGTATTTGAGGAGAATCAAGTAAAAATGAAATTGGAGGACAATTTACTTTTTGAAAGTAAATTTACAGATATTGGATAGAGGTTGTTTGACAACAACAAGAGGGTAAGGATGAAAGGATGGTAGTAAGGATCCAACAACTTCAAAGAGAAGATAGTAAACAATAGTTTGAAGATGAGTGGACAGAGTACAACAACAATTGGTAGAGTAATTATTTGTCAAAGGTTAAATTGGACATATAGATTGAAAGAATAATAATATTGATGATGAAGGTGCCTCAAACGAAAAAAACAGTAAGAATACCAAGGAGCAACAGAAAGAGAAAGACAACAACAGACTATGAAAGCACAACTAGTGGAGCAAAGAAACGTAAAGTGTGGTAACCTAGAGAACAACAACAAACAACATCAACAACCAGAGGGAAATTATAGAACAAAGCATGGGATCCAAGGAGACAAAGGACAAAATCACATGATCAGGAGATCATTATTATTTTAACCTTGGGAGTCTAATGCAGGAGCATACAACTCAGCAATTTCATTATGTTTTAGTTGAATTAGGGGGTCTTGTGTTTTCAAGGAAGTTGGATTCCTATGTGTGTAATCATTAATGTTTTGAGTGATTAGAATGTGAATTAATTAGATATTGTGAGGATATTTGTAAATTCTCTCGAATGTAGGAGAACATGGGTGATTAATGATGATGATAGAGTTAGAAATAAATTGTAAGTCTTGGACTAGAAAGTGGTTTCATGATTCTAGGAGCTAGAGAGGATTCTTAGGGATAAGTAGGAGTCAAAAATCAACTTAGGGGATGTTTAGGATTTAGTTCAGCAGATTAAGGATCTGAACTAGAATTAGTTCAACAGAACCTTTTGTATAAATGTAAGCCTAAAAGGCATAAAGAGTCAGTAGTTAGAGGAGTAACTAGAGAGTAGTTAGCGGAGTCAGTCAGTCAGTCACTCTGTAAGCTTGCGGGCAAGAGAGGAACAAAGGCCAATTATACAGAAGATCAATCCAAGGAAAGAGTTCATGTGTAAATACATGTTTATTAATACAAACAACTCAATTCTAAGTTGTGTGTGTGTATGGAGTAAGTGAATCGTAATCTGTGAGTGAATTAGAAATTTTGTATCGTATATATATGCAGGTGGAGTTCGGAAAAATCAGAGGTAAAATACAAAGAAGAGTAATAGAACAACTTCCAACTACGGTTGGGTAGAAGTTGTTGAGGCAGCTCCACAGTTACAATTATGATTAGAGTTGTCTTAGAGATAACAATTCCAGAAAAAGAAGCGTTGGGTAGAATTATTAGTCAACAAGAGGTTCGAGAAGAGAACCATAGAACTTTTGTTACGGCTTTGTATACATTGGAGGAAGCCTTTAGTGTTACAATGAAGGTGGAAGAGCATAAAGGCATGAGCAGAGTTAAGTTAAGGAGAGAGTTGTGGCTGAACAACGAAGGACCAGAATCCTAAAAGAAGCTAAAACCATAGAAGGACATTGAAGAAACAACATAAAACCCAAAGCAAAGAGTAGCGGGGGTAGAGAGTGTACGAAATCTTGATCATTGTTGAAGTCCCGCAATTGATCTTGGTCGTCGATCGCAACAATCAACGCTTACGTCACAGTCAACTACGAGATTAAGTGAGTTGATAACCCGTGTGCTAACTAAAGGGCCAGAGATCATAGGATTGGATTGTCTTCGTTATCCAATGGATATCGGGCCATAAAGAGTTCAAACTTTAATTCCAAACCTAGACCCAAACTTCTATAGATCAAGGGCTTCTAATTCTCATCAACTCTGTAAAGGCGTTAAATGTCATGCAAGTGATCCAGCCGATATCATTGTGGACCGTCGGATCAAGCGGATCTTGATCTATGATTATAAAGCGTCGGGTTAATTTGTTGATCGGGAAAAAGTGCAGCCGTCAAATTGAAGGTAAGATTGATGGTGGAGATTGAAGGGAAAATATTTGTGGAGAGCGGACCCGAGGAAGTTATAAGTGCGGCTATAAATTATTTTAAGTTCGGTTGTGTTGTCGCATGTCACATGCAAGAGGCAATGAAGGCACATGATGGGGTGATGTGAGATTGCAACAACCATTGATCTAGTGGACGAAACCAACAATGGGAAGGGTAATCAGATATCGCAAGATGGGAGTTCTAAAGGCACAGCTCTACGATTGTGATAAAGGATCAACTAAGGGCCAGACTGGAGCTAATTATTAACTTGTTCCACATGAGGGTTTAATTAAAGAGCCTTAACCTTAGCTTATGACGGTTTGACCAAACAGGTCATAGAAATTCCCGAGATTGATAAGATCATGCATTTTATATGCATACTGTGGGTATTGCGGGTTTTGCCTACTTCATCATACCACCTGAAACAACCCTTCATCAATTCACTAATAAAATAGCCAAAAGAAGTTATATTTTGTATCAAATTACAAGCAAAACTGACTAATAAAGGTGACATGCAAAGGAAACATACTTTTTCCAATAATTATTAACAAAGTGACAAGGTATGGATTTTTATGATCAAAATGGTAGGAAAAGATAGGAAAAATAGGTACAAAGAGAATTCCAATTCTACGTCCCAGCATCTCTCCCCAACTTAAGCATGTTCATGTCCTCATGTAGACCTTTGCAACCAATTTCTAATGTGGTTTGAATGAAATTTGAAAAATTATATGCTCCTGATGTATCTTTTGTGGGTGCTCTATATCCTTGGGAGACAAGTAATTCCACTTCCCACAATATGTCATCTAGTTGATATGGGTGTTGGTACTTATAGACAAGAAGACAAATGAGTGGAAATTTGAACTTGAGTCCATGCCATCTAGGCCCAAATTTCCTTATAAATTTCACAAACTGAGGTACCCTATAAAGTGCATGTATGAAGTTTGAAAATAGTAGGGTTCCTCATTCCTCTATTCTTCTCCACAAGCTTCCCATATAAGATTTCTTCCTTACAATGCATCTTATTTTAACACGTTCATACTCCTAGAACAATTCTCTAGGACCCTGTTTCTAAATTCCATCAACAAATTCTTAGTTTTTGGATGCTGCCACATCCTATTATATGCCAAAAATACTTTTTTGGGCATTCCCTGGTTTATCTTGAATGAAAAATTTCACAACCTCTTCATTTGTTGTTACAATATTGAAAGTGACCTTCCAGTTGACCTGATTCTAAACAAATGATGTGAAGGACCTTAGTTGAACATCTCCCACATAGGGTGTAATATAAAAAGTCTTTGCTCCAAAACAAGCACGATCATGAAAATATAGTTCACATAGTAAATGTTGTTTTGAAAATTTATCATTGTGGAAAGTATTTAGACAAGCTTGAATATCCCTTACCACATGCAGTTGCTACTCTTTTATCATTGTCAGTTGGAAAATAAAAATATTTTCTTATAAATATAGAGGGTAATAAGGAGAACGGGTTCTACAACTCAATACATTTTTTGCTAGGTCATACATTTGCTTCTTCTCTTCCTGTAACAACTTTACCTTTTTTAGCAATTATTCTACCTATAGTATTGTTGGCTTTATTTCTTTCTTAATCCTTTCCAAATCCTGAATCAACAAAGTTTTAGCCGAAGATCTTGTAGTATTGTTAACAATATCCTTATGTTTTATTAGAGGGGTGACCTCACCTTCCAATGAGATTTCTAACCTTTTCCATCTATCTAATTCCTCAAGAAAAATCATTGATTTTGACGGTTCTTTAAGTCTTGATTGTGTTGTATTTGTTATTGTTACAGTAGCAAGTTCAATAGCTCCCTACATTACTTCTTCATATTTCTTCTTCTCCTATTGTGTTATAATGATTTTTGGTTCTTATGTAACAACAACGTCATCGATAGGTTCTTGTGGATCAATAGTTTGAATTTCTCTAGTCCGCTCTACTTCAGTTGTTGGTTCTTGTGTGGGAAGAACATCGTCAGCAAATTCTTATCGATTAGCGGTCTTATTTTTATCAGTTTGCTCTAATTTAGTTGTTATTTCTTAAGTAGCAGCAACATCATTAGCAAGTTCTTATAAATTATCATTCTTATCTTACCCATTCCACTCTGCTTCAGTTGTTGGCTCTTGTGGATTAGCGGTATGGAACTCCACATCCTGCTCCTCTACTTCTATTCCAACAGAGACAATTTTTTTCCCTTCATAACGGACTTCCTTAAGAATTTTTTTGTAGCACATGCATAAACTTTCATTTTTCTTAACTGTTGAAACCATTCATATTATCTCTAGTAGGGTTTCTAACCCTATTTGTTTCTTAAATTGAAATTTCTCTTTGAGTGTGGCAAGTTGTCTCTTCATATTCTCATTTTATTCTTTCAAATAAATAATTTTATGGGTTAGAGGGTCAATTTCAATGTTACCCTATGGAGTAATTATTTCCTTCTCTTTCTTGGGTTATTCTTTCTTTTCTTCACTCAATATTTCCTACAACTCCTTTGATTATGTTGTTGCAGCATGAACTCTAGGCATTGAGGCAGATGATGGTGTAACAATCACTCTTACTCCTTCCTTAAGGTTTTTACACCCCAGTACCTATTTCAGTGACCTCTTTCTTATTTTTTTTTGGGCACCCATACCCAACACTTTTAGATTGGATGATAGAAATATCCACTAGTTCTTCAACACATGCCCATTTTGCTTTAGCTAGTGTATAAGCAATGGTTTTTATAGAGCTCTTGCTTAGGATATTTTTACGAGAAAGTATAGGAGATATAATTTCTTTTTCTTTTGGCCCTTTTTTTCACTTTCCTCATGTTCCTCATTTTCATTCCTTTCCTCCTCTGGGGTTGGTACTCAAAATTATACTAGAATTCTAGTCCATGTGCTCCCTTGTTGTTGTAATTATTCAATTATAATCAAATTAATCAACCTGTGATTAGTTATGAAGGTTTTAGGTGTTTTTCCATGCATACTGTTGTACCTTAAGAAACCAATTTCCTAGCTGTAGAGAAATTGTGCTTAAGACATTAATAAATATTATTTTATGTCACTTTATTGTTTGTTGTGTCCTCAAATGAAGGACCTGGAGAACTTGGTCTTTAACCCTTAATACATGCATGAACAAAACATCTCAGAATGCCAGTTGTTGCTAGATATAAATGATGAATGAATAATGCTTGAAGGAGAAGTTAAATATAATATGTTGATCTTTCACAGAAACTACTGTTGGGTGTGAAGCATGATTATAATCCTAATTAAAGGTCTTTGTTTCTGCCGTATGTATACCCCAGGAAGATTGTACACCCCTCCATGCGGGGGGTGAGAGGGGATTTGTCCCCCTCGTGGGGGTTCGGGGGGGCCATCCCTCCTAGCTGGGGGGTCCAAGGGCCAGCGGTCCCGTAGCAGGGGTTTCGAGGGCAACGCCCCCGAAGCTAAAAATAGATGTAAAATTGCCTTGTAAAAGTATAGTAATTTCTAGTCAATCTAGGCCGTTCATTAGGCGGATGATCTGACGGTTGAATTTATGTTTAGTTTAGGGTTTTTTGCCCTAGAAGGCACCCCCTCTCTTTTGTATGAGGGTATTGTATTGAGGTTGTGGAACATACGTGTATTATCAGAGCAAGAAACAGAGAGGTGAGACTGTGAGAGAAAACAAAGGATATTACAACGGATCTGCTGTAGGTTGTGTCTCTTCATTTTGCTGGATAATAGAAAGGAAGGACTGGCTATTCGAGGTGGATGTAGCCCAAACTGGGTGAACCACATATATCTGTCTCTCTCAAGTTTTATATGTTTGTGTTTTTCCGCATATTATATGTCTTGCATTTCTCTTTCATATATAATATTTTTCTAACAACTACTATCCGTAACTTATAAGAATTATGAAACTGAGAACTGAATCATATACAATATGATGTTTAACACATAAACTGCTATTTGTGACTCTTGGAGAAGTTAAAGATAATATTCTGGTCTTTCACAGAAACTATTATCTATAACATAGAAAGGAAGGTGAAAACATCAAGTATAGGAGTGCTCTTTTAAGAAATTTTAACTTTATCTACATTAGCAAATAAAGACCTGCAGCTTCATTACTATACTTGAAAGAAGAAAACATAAGATGACACATAACAGAGAAGGTTACAAAATTATATCCAACAATTCATGGAAACTTCTGATTCTTTCATTAATCAACAATTATATCAGAAATACAGTGGTCTAGTCTCCGGGTTCTCCAAAATTCCAACCCCCCAACCCCTTCTCTATAAATTTTCCTCTTTTTATACATTGTGAAACAGTTGTTGATCTCTAAAACTGTCAAACTACTAAAATTGTTTCTCTAACTATCTAAAGTAAGAATTATTACAAAATATTACATAGAGGGTAAAGACATCTCAAAGAACATAAAATAACAGAAAATAATTGAACATAGAAGATGACTATCACTGCTGACTTTTCAACTCTGTTAATCCGCTGCCGAGTTCCTTTGTATATGCCTTAATCTATTTTAATCATAATGAACTGTGTTTGACTTATATAAACATGGGCTTACACATGTATCAGATACATTTTAATTGGCCAAAACACCGAGAAGCTCGACCAACTGCCTTTTCGTCAAATTTGGCTTTAACACTAAATTTTTCCTTTACACAACAAAATTAACGCAAATCACGCAAAAGCGGAATTGAAAAATAATTAACCTAGTTTAATAACTCTATCGGATCCACCCATTCATCGTTACATTAACTTCCCTTCGCAAATCGCAATCGGCCCATTTTATTGTTATATTAACCCAATCCTTAATAAACTGCGGCATGCCAGATGCGATGGAGTTATAAAACATAATATATATCATATCGGGTCTGAAACCCATCGCAAATCACAATTGGCGCTATCAATGGATGTATTAACCCAAACCTTAATAATCCGCGATATGGCGGACCCGTCGGAAATATAAAACATGGCATATATAATATCGGGTCCGGAATCCCAATCGCAAATCGCAATCGGTGCTATGAGGCAACACATATACATAAGGCGTTCTACTGACCCGCTGGCATTATAAAATGGAATATATTTGTTTTCGGGCCCGGTCATTGCATATCGCAATTGGCATACCATGTACATATATATAAACGTTATGCGATGATCGCGGACCTGCCAGGGCTTATAAAACATAATATATATATGTTTTGGGTCCACCTATCGCAAATCGCAATCGGCGGAACCCAACGTACATAGATCTGTAGGGCAGTGGACCTGATGAACTTTATAAAGCGTAATATATATATATATATATATCACAAATCGCATTGTGTGACCTTTAACTTTATCACTTGTTTCTTTTGTGATTTCGATACACAATGTGATTTGTGATATATATATATATATATATAACCATTGGCTTAATCCTTCGCTATAACGGGGCCAATTCTTTTATTTTTACTTGTTTCTTTACAAAGAAAACATACTCGATATACCATTATTACTCCTTCCTCTTGCTTTTATCTATTTTGAAATATTTTCAAGTTATTGTATGAAAAATGAATATTAAAGGTAACAAAAAATGCATGTTACAACATCTAGCTCCACCTGGGGATAGTTCTTCTAACACAAAAGCACTAAGAACCATAGATTAGTGCCTTATCCATTGGGCATGGAGTCATATATTGCTTCGCGAAACTTAGCTGTGTGAAAATTTTATATGGTGAACCCACACCGATCTCTGCAGTGACAGGATCCTTGTACCTTGCTAGAAAAATATTGAGAATTGTAGATCAGTAGTCTTAGTTGGGCATGGAGTCCAAAATTGTGAAAACCCTAAAATTTAACAAACTGGAACTTGACAATCTTGAAATCTGAAGCCTCTGCAAACCAGTTTCCAACTGGGAAAGTCACCCTTATTCATCAACTAATGATTAAACTAAAGAACTACAACTGGAAAACCAAATGCTCAACACCAAAGCTTATTTATGTAAAAGTTCCTACATATGTATATGATTGATCTACATCAGGTGAAGTCAATCTTCCAATGGTACTAGGTTAGCACTTGAGTGCTTAATCTAGAACCATTAGGCCAATGAATCTTGAAAATGCAATTCATCTTGAACAAAAAATAAATTATGCATAAAAGAAGCTCACGACGAAAATTAAGAGTATATCCACAAAATGATATGTGTATACTGCTGATAAATTATTCCATGTAATCTGCCACAGGATCTTCAAAAGTACGAGAAAAAATATGTTATTTATCAGCTCCAAAAAAGAAATTCTCTATGTATGAAGGTTCCTGCTCAATTGAACTTTATATTGGGATAATATGTTCAACAAAACAATCAGCAACATCTTTAAAAAAATTATCTATGTCACTTTCATGTCTCCACTTTTCATCTCTAAGCTTTGATTGAAAAGAATTTGTAATTTTAACCTCAAGAAGAAAAAGAAATTTTTTCACATTACTATATGACATATGGTCAACGTCAAATAGATTGTTTACCTCTGATCCATGAGTGTCATGATGTTCTTCAATGCACTGATATACAATCTCTTTATCAACTTTCTTTTTACATAGAATAGCCTCTGTCATGCGGAAAGAGTCATATTTGCGGACAAATCTAACCTCCCTAGGAGTCTAAGACTCTCTAGTGACAAACAAACCAAACAAGAGCAATCCTTCTCTAAACACACATTATTCTATGAGAATTCAAATGTTTTCTATCTTACCTTAGGTCCAACGCTTGTTGTAGCAGTCCAGCCTTGCTGATCCAGATGAGCTCCTCCTTCACTTTCAGACCTGCATACACTAACAAAGCAAACGATTACATAACACCTGAATATTCATCATAAAACAAAGCATATTCATCACATAGACCAAGGAGTACATGAAATAATTCATTAACAACAAATCATTGAGAAGAATGGACTTATTTGTATTAAGGAAACAAAAAAGGAACCATTACAACCTGAGCCTTGGTGTTGTGCAAGCTCCTCCCAGGGTCCAACAAGAGATTTCCTCTAGTTTGACAAGCTCACCCACTCCCAATATGGCAACAAGGAAGGATAGTGATCTCTCCTCACAAGTCAACAATGGAAGTCCTAATTCCAGCAGCATTTACCCTTTAGAATGTTCAGCTTTTCAACCTCCCCTCCTCTGGCCCAATGCCTGTATTTATAGTAATCTAGAGGAGGTTATTCAGTTCCAACATCAATGGGGTACTCCCTCTTTTGGATGGGGTAGCTCCTCTCTTGATGGGATAAGCTCCTCTATCATAGGGATGCATGAACCATCTGGA